>JAJONZ010091504.1:0-11522 GCA_029582445.1 Solanum paucissectum | reverse complement strand
GATAAACTTTAAAGATTCGTCTCAAACCGCGTCTAAGTAGAGTCTTATTCATGGTTGTGAGTTGCGACACATTTCATAAATAGGAGGCTATTGGATGCCTAGGAAAAAGTCTCACCTCTTCGTTCTGTTGGTCGTGCCATAAAAATAAGTGTAGCTCTAGTAGGTCTTTCTTCTAATATTTGCCTATGATTTTTCAGGTTATGGAAAATACTAGGGCTAATGCTAGGAGAGTTGAGGAAGGTGATGGGGAGCAAGAGGTTCCTCTTCAGGTTCCAAATCAAGTCCCTCCTCAAGTTCAAGATCAAGCTCCTCCTCAAGCTCCAAATGACCCTCCAATTGGGAATGCCGCTGTTGAAGAGTTTAGGGCTTCTATGCAACTATTGCCTCAAGCCTTGACGGCGCAAGCTAATAGAGATGTTGTGGCTCCGGAAAACCCTATAAGGGGGATGGCTTCCTCTAGAGTGAGAGAGTTTTTAAGGATGAACCCTCCAGAGTTTTATGGCTCCAAAGTGGAGGAAGATCCTCAAGGTTCATAGGAGATACCATGAACTTAATGTATCTCCTATGCTTATTATCTATGTCTTATGTTGACTATGTTTATATGATGCTTATATTGGAGACTATGCTATGGTTATGATGTTTATATTATTGTCCCTTATGTTTATTATTTATGTTGACTAATCATTTACAGATGCTGTTATGATGTCGTGTTAGCTTTCATACTTAGTACCTTTGTACTATCGCATATTGCTTACATTCTAACCAAATGTAGGGTTGGTGGCTTGAGTTCCTTTGGAGGTTAAAGTTTCAATGATTCTAGAAGAAGTGAAGAATTGGTGAGTCCTCATAGCTTAGAGGATGACCCCTTTATGTTCGTTTATGTCATTTCCTATGTTTTTAGACCTTGTATGGGCTGCGTCCCAATGAATTTTATTCAAGAGTTATTAGATGGTTTTTGACAAAGATGTTAGAAAAGACTTCCGCTTTTATGATATGTTTTCGATATTACGATTTAAAGAAAGTTTTAAATTTTCCTGTATTCTCTATTATCTTATGTTAGGAATGTGCCTTTAAGGGCTTGTATGCGACCCCTTCGGGGTCAAGTACGCCATGTTACGACTAGGGGGTGCTCTCGGGTCGTGACTAACTTGGTATCAAGAGCATAAGGTTTTGGGATAAACTTTTAAGATTTGTCTCAAACCGCGTCTAAGTAGAGTCTTATTCATGGGTGTGAGTCGCGACACATTTCATGAATAGGAGGCTATTGGATGCCTAGGAAAAAGTCTCACCTCTTCATTCTGTTGGTCGTGCCATAAAAATAAGTGTATCTCTAGTAGGTCTTTCTTCTAATGTTTGCCTATGATTTTTCAGGTTATGGAAAATACTAGGGCTAATGCTAGGAGAGTTGAGGAAGGTGATGGGAAGCAAGAGGTTCCTCTTCAGGTTCCAAATCAAGTCCCTCCTCAAGTTCAAGATCAAGCTCCTCCTCAATCTCCAAATGACCCTCCAATTGGGAATGCCGCTGTTGAAGAGTTTAGGGCTTCTATGCAACTATTGCCTCAAGCCTTGACGGCGCAAGCTAATAGAGATGTTGTGGCTCCGGAAAACCCTATAAGGGGGATGGCTTCCTGTAGAGTGAGAGAGTTTTTAAGGATGAACCCTCCGGAGTTTTATGGCTCCAAAGTGGAGGAAGATCCTCAAGGTTCATAGGAGATACCATGAACTTAATGTATCTCCTATGCTTATTATCTATGTCTTATGTTGACTATGTTTATATGATGCTTATATTGGAGACTATGCTATGGTTATGATGTTTATATTATTGTCCCTTATGCTTATTACTTATGTTGACTAATCATTTACAGATGCTGTTATGATGTCGTGTTAGCTTTCATACTTAGTACATTTGTACTATCGCATATTGCTTACATTCTAACCAAACGTAGGGTTGGTGGCTTAAGTTGCTTTGGAGGTTAAAGTTTCAAGGATTCTACAAGAAGTGAAGAATTGGTGAGTCCTCATAGCTTCGAGGATGAACTCTTTATGTTCCTTTATGTCATTTCCTATGTTTTTAGACTTTGTATGAGCTGCGTCCCAATGAATTTTATTCAAGAGTTATTAGATGGTTTTAGACAAAGATGTTAGAAAAGACTTCCGCTTTTATGATATGTTTTTGATATTACGATTTAAAGAAAGTTTTGAATTTTCCTGTATTCTCTTTTATCTTATGTTATGAATGTGACTTTAAGAGCTTGTATGCGACCTCTTCGGGGTCAAGTACGCCATGTTACGACTAAGGGGGGCTCTCAGGTCGTGACTAATTTGGTATCAGAGCATAAGGTTTTGGGATAAACTTTTAAGATTTGTCTAAAACCACGTCTAAGTAGAGTCTTATTCATGGGTGTGAGTCGCGACACATTTCATAAATAAGAGGCTATTGGATGCCCAGGAAAAAGTCTCACCTCTTCATTCTCTTGGTCGTGCCATAAAAATAAGTGAAGCTCTAGTAGGTCTTTCTTCTAATGTTTACCTATGATTTTTCAGTTTATGGAAAATACTAGTGCTAATGCTAGGAGAGTTGAGGAAGGTGATGGGGAGCAAGAGGTTCCTCTTCAGGTTCCAAATCAAGTCCCTCCTCAAGTTCAAGATCAAGCTCCTCCTCAAGCTCCAAATGACCCTCCAATTGGGAATGCCGTTGTTGAAGAGTTTAGGGCTTCTATGCAACTATTGCCTCAAGCCTTGACGGCGCAAGCTAATAGAGATGTTGTGGCTCCGAAAAACCCTATAAGGGGGATGGCTTCCTCTAGAGTGAGAGAGTTTTTAAGGATGAACCCTCCAGAGTTTTATGGCTCCAAAGTGGAGGAAGATCCTCAAGGTTCATAGGAGATACCATGAACTTAATGTATCTCCTATGCTTATTATTTATGTCTTATGTTGACTATGTTTATATGATGCTTATATTGGAGACTATGCTATGTTTATGATGTTTATGTTATTGTCTCTTATGCTTATGTCTTATGATGACTAATCATTTACAGATGATGTTATGATGTCGTGTTAGCTTTCATACTTAGTACCTTTGTACTAACGGATATTGCTTACATTCTAACCAAATGTAGGGTTGGTGGCCTAAGTTGCTTTGGAAGTTAAAGTTTCAAGGATTCTAGAAGAAGTGAAGAATTGGTGAGTCCTCATAGCTTCGAGGATGAACCCTTTATGTTCCTTTATGTCATTTCCTATGTTTTTAGACCTTGTATGGGCTGCGTCCCAATGAATTTTATTCAAGAGATATTAGATGGTTTTAGACAAAGATGTTAGAAAAGACTTCCGCTTTTATGATATGTTTTCGATATTACAATTTAAAGAAAGTTTTAAATTTTCATGTATTCTCTATTATCTTATGTTATGAATGTGCCTTTAAGGTCTTGTATGCGACCCCTTCGGGGTCAAGTACGCCATGTTACGACTAGGGGGTGCTCTCGGTTCGTGACTAACTTGGTATCAAGAGCATAAGGTTTTGGGATAAACTTTTAAGATTTGTTTAAAACCGCATCTAAGTAAAGTTTTATTCATGGTTGTGAGTCGCGACACCTTTCATGAATAGGAGGCTATTGGATGCCTAGGAAAAAGTCTCACCTCTTCATTCTGTTGGTCGTGCCATAAAAATAAGTGTAGCTCTAGTAGGTCTTTCTTCTAATATTTGCCTATGATTTTTCTGGTTATGGAAAATACTACGGCTAATGCTAGGAGAGTTGAGGAAGGTGATGGGGAGCAAGAGGTTCCTCCTCAGGTTCCAAATCAAGTCCCTCCTCAAGTTCAAGATCAAGCTCCTCCTCAAGCTCCAAATGACCCTCCAATTGGGAATGCCGCTGTTAAATAGTTTAGGGCTTCTATGCAACTATTGCCTCAAGCCTTGACGGCGCAAGCTAATAGAGATGTTGTGGCTCCGGAAAACCCTATAAGGGGGATGGCTTCCTCTAGAGTGAGAGAGTTTTTAAGGATGAACCCTCCAGAGTTTTATGGCTCCAAAGTTGAGAAAGATCCTCAAGGTTCATAGGAGATACCATGAACTTAATGTATATCCTATGCTTATTATTTATGTCTTAGGTTGACTATGTTTAAAAAATGTTGATATTGGAGACTATGTTATGGTTATGATGTTTATGTTATTGTCTCTTATGCTTATGTCTTATGTTGACTATTCATTTACAGATTATGTTATGATGTCGTGTTAGCTTTCATACTTAGTACATTTGTACTAACGCATATTGCTTACATTCTAACCAAATGTAGGGTTGGTGGCTTGAGTTGCTTTGGAGGTTAAAGTTTCAAGTATTCTAGAAGAAGTGAAGAATTGGTTAGTCCTCATAGCTTCGAGGATGAACCCTTTATGTTCCTTTATGTCATTTCCTATGTTTTTAGACTTTGTATGGGCTGCGTCCCAATGAATTATATTCAAGAGTTATTAGATGGTTTTAGACAAAGATGTTAGAAAAAACTTCCGCTTTTATGATATGTTTTCGATATTACGGTTTAAAGAAAGATTTAAATTTTCCTGTATTCTCTATTATCTTATGTTATGAATGTGCATTTAAGGGATTGTATGTGACCCCTTCCGGGTCAAGTACGCCATGTTACGACTAGGGGGTGCTCTCGGGTCCTGACTAACTTGGTATAAGAGCATAAGGTTTTGGGATAAACTTTTAGGATTTGTCTCAAACCACGTCTAAGTAGAGTCTTATTCATGGGTGTGAGTCGCGACACATTTCATGAATAGGAGGCTATTGGATGCCTAGGAAAAAGTCTCACCTCTTCATTCTCTTGGTCGTGCCATAAAAATAAGTGTAGCTCTATTAGGTCTTTCTTCTAATGTTTGCCTATGATTTTTCAGGTTATGGCAAATACTAGGGCTAATGCTAGGAGAGTTGAGGAAGGTTATGGGGAGCAAGAGGTTCCTCTTCAGGTTCCAAATCAAGTCCCTCCTCAAGTTCAAGATCAAGCTCCTCCTCAAGCTCCAAATGACCCTCCAATTGGGAATGCCGCTGTTGAAGAGTTTAGTGCTTCTATGCAACTATTGGCTCAATCCTTGACGGCGCAAGCTAATAGAGATGTTGTGGCTCCGGAAAACCCTATAAGGGGACGGCTTCCTCTAGAGTGAGAGAGTTTTTAAGGATGAACCCTCTAGAGTTTTATGGCTCCAAAGTGGAGGAAGATCCTCAAGGTTTTATAGATGAGGTGTATGAGGTGGTTGCCATCATGCGTTTGACTACGGTAGAGAAAGCGGAACTAGCCGCTTATCAATTGAGGGATGCAGCACAAATTTGGTATGAACAATAATGAAAAGATAGTAGGACGGTAGAAGAAGGCCCAATAGAGTGGGAAGGGTTTAAGTATGACTTAGGGTCATTAAAGAGAAGTCTTGAGATAGGATTGGACGAGTGTTGTCCTTCCTAGTTATAGTTGACTAAAGGTGAGAGATTCCCTTAGTTATGAGAGTTAAGCTTATAATGAGTCCAAAGTAGGGTGAACATGACAAGGATGGGATTACTTTCATGCATTGCACAAGTGTGTCTTCGGGTTACTTAGAAGTGTGGTACCCTTATGGCATAGGAAAAGCTTAAGAGTTGACCTTGTATATAGGTTTAAGGTTAAAATGACAGGAAGACCTAGGTCTTAGGAAGGTGGACTATGCCCAAGAATGACCAAAGAGAGGTACTTAGCTTGGATGGTAGTATGGGATGATATCCTTGCATTGCACAAGTATTCTTGGAGGTGGCTTGTGAAGTAGTTCTCTTGTAATATGAAGGACTTAAGGTTGAAGTATGTAACCATGAAAGTCTATGTAAGACTATACCATGAACTTAATGTATATCCTATGCTTATTATATATGTCTTATGTTGACTATGTTTATATGATGCTTATATTGGAGACTATGCTATGGTTATGATGTTTATGTTATTGTCTCTTATGCTTATGTTTTATGTTGACTAATCATTTTGAGATGTTGTTATGATTTCGTGTTAACTTTCATACTTAGTACCTTTGTACTAACTCATATTGCCTACATTCTAACCAAATATAGGGTTGGAGGCTTGAGTTGCTTTGGAGGTTAGAGTTTCAAGGATTCTAGAAGAAGTGAAGAATTGGTGAGTCCTCATAGCTTCGAGGATGAACTCTTTAAGTTCCTTTATGTCATTTCCTATGTTTTTAGACTTTGTATGGGCTGCGTCCCGATGAATTTTATTCAAGAGTTATTAGATGGTTTTAGATCAGAAAAGACTTCCGCTTTTATGATATGTTTTCGATATTACTATTTAAAGAAAATTTTAAATTTTCCTGTATTCTCTATTATTTTATGTTATGAATGTGCCTTTAAGGGCTTGTATGCGACCCCTTCGGGGTCAAGTATGCCATGTTACGACTAGGGGGTGCTTTCGGGTCGTGACTAACTTGGTATCACAGCATAAGGTTTTGGGATAAACTTTTAGGATTTTTCTCAAACCACGTCTAAGTAGAGTCTTATTCATGGGTGTGAGTCGCGACATATTTCATGAATAGGAGGCTATTGGATGGCTAGGAAAAAGTCTCACTTCTTCATTATCTTGGTCGTGCCATAAAAAAAAGTGTAGCTCTAGTAGGTCTTTCTTCTAATGTTTGCCTATGATTTTACAGGTTATGGCAAATATTAGGGCTAATGCTAGGAGAGTTGAGGAAGGTGATGGGGAGCAAGAGGTTCCTCTTCAGGTTCCAAATCAAGTCCCTCCTCAAGTTGAAGATCAAGCTCCTCCTCAAGCTCCACATGACACTCCAATTGGGAATGCTGCTCTTGAAGAATTTAGGGCTTCTATGCAACTATTGGCTCAAGCCTTGACGGCGCAAGCTAATAGAGATGTTGTGGCTACGGAAAACCCTATAAGGGGGATGGCTTCCTCTAGAGTGAGAGAGTTTTTAAGGATGACCCCTCCGGAGTTTTATAGCTCGAAAGTGGAGGAAGATCCTCAAGGTATTATAGATGAGGTGTATAAGGTGCTTTCCATCATGGGTTTGACTACGTTAGAGAAAGCGGAATTAACCGCTTATCAATTGAGGGATGTAGCACAAATTTGGTATGAACAATGATGGATAGATAGTAGGACGGTAGAAGAAGGCCCAATAGAGTGGGAAGGGTTTAAGTATGACTTAGGGTCATTAAAGAGAAGTCTTGAGATAGGATTGGACTAGAATTGCCCTTCCTAGTTATAGTTGACTAAAGGTGAGAGATTCCCTTAGTTATGAGAGTTAAGCTTATAATGAGGCCAAAGTAGGGTGAACATGACTAGGATGGGATGACTTTCATGCATTGCACAAGTGTGTCTTGGGTTACTTAAAAGTGTGGTACCCTTATGGCATAGAAAAAGCTTAAGAGTTGACCTTGTATATAGGTTTAAGATTAAAATGACACGAAGACCTAAGTCTCGAATAGGAAGGTGGACTATGCCCAAGAATGACCAAAGAGAGGTACTTATCTTGGATGGTAGTATGGGATGCTATACTTGCATTGCACAAGTATTCTTGGAGGTGGCTTGTGAAGTAGTTCTCTTGTAATATGAAGGACCTAAGGTTGAAGTATGTAACCATGAAAGTCTATGTAAGACTATACCATGAACTTAATGTATCTCCTATGCTTATTATGTATCTTTTATGTTGACTATGTTTATATGATGCTTATATTGGAGACTATGCTATGGTTATGATGTTTATGTTATTGTCTCTTGTGCTTATGTCTTATGTAGACTAATCATTTTGAGATGCTCTTATGATGTCGTGTTAGCTTTCATACTTAGTACCTTTGTACTAAGGCATATTGCCTACATTCTAACCAAATGTAGGGTTGGAGGCTTGAGTTGCTTTGGAGGTTAGAGTTTCAAGGATTCTAGAAGAAGTGAAGAATTGGTGAGCCATCATAGCTTCGAGGATGAACACTTTATGTTCCTTTATGACATTTCCTATGTTTTTAGACTTTGTATGGGCTGCGTCGCAATGAATTTTATTCAAGAATTATTAGATGGGTTTAGATCAGAAAAGAATTCCGCTTTTATGATATGTTTTCGATATTACAATTTAAAGAAAGTTTTAAATTTTCCTGTATTCTCTATTATCTTATGTTATGAATGTGCCTTTAAGGGCTTGTATGCGACCCCTTCGGGGTCAAGTACCCATAAGGTTTTGGAATAAACTTTTAGGATTTTTCTCAAACCACGTCTAAGTAGAGTCTTATTCATGGGTGTGAGTCGCGACACATTTCATGAATAGGAGGCTATTGGATGCCTAGGAAAAAGTCTCATTTCTTCTTTCTCTTGGTCGTGCCATAAAAAAAGTGTAGCTCTAGTAGGTCTTTCTTATAATGTTTGCCTATGATTTTTCAGGTTATGGCAAATACTAGGGCTAACTCTAGGAGAGTTGAGGAAGGTGATGGGGAGCAAGAGGTTCCTCTTCAGGTTCCAAATCAAGTCCCTCCTCAAGTTCAAGATCAAGCTCCTCCTCAAGCTCCAAATGACCCTCCAATCGGGAATGCCGCTCTTGAAGAGTGTAGGGCTTCTATGCAACTATTGGCTCAATCCTTGACGGCGCAAGCTAATAGAGATGTTGTGGCTCTGAAAAACCCTATAAGGAGGATGGCTTCCTCTAGAGTGAGAGAGTTTTTAAGGAAGAACCCTCCGGAGTTTTATGGCTCCAAAGTGGAGGAAGATCCTCAAGGTTTTATAGATGAGGTGTATAAGGTGCTTGCCATCATGGGTTTGACTACGGTAGAGAAAGCGGAACTAGCCGCTTATCAATTGAGGGATGTAGCACAAATTTGGTATGAACAATGATAGAAAGATAGTAGGACAGTAGAAGAATGCCCAATAGAGTGGGAAGGGTTTTAGTATGACTTAGGGTCATTAAAGGGAAGTCTTGAGATAGGATTGGACTAGAGTTTCCCTTCCTAGTTATAGTTGACTAAAGGTGAGAGATTCCCTTAGTTATGAGAGTTAAGCTTATAATGAGGCCAAAGTTGGGTGAACATGACTAGGATGGGATGACTTTCATGCATTGCACAAGTGTGTCTTGGGGTTACTTAGAAGTGTGGTACCCTTATGGCATAGAAAAAGCTTAAGAGTTGACCTTGTATATAGGTTTAAGGTTAAAATGACACGAAGACCTAAGTCTTGAATAGGAAGGTGGACTATACCCAAGAATGAGCAAAGAGAGGTACTTAGCTTGGATGGTAGTATGGGATGCTATCCTTGCATTGCACAAGTATTCTTGGAGGTGGCTTGTGAAGTAGTTCTCTTGTAATATGAAGGACTTAAGGTTGAAGTATGTAACCATGAAAGTCTATGTAAGACTATACCAAGAACTTAATGTATATCCTATGCTTATTATACATGTCTTATGTTGACTATGTTTATATGATCCTTATATTGGAGACTATGCTATGGTTATGATGTTTATGTTATTGTCTCTTATGCTTATGTCGTATGCTGACTAATCATTTTGAGATGCTCTTATGATGTCGTGTTAGCTTTCATACTTAGTACCTTTGTATTAACGCATATTGCCTATATTCTAACCAAATGTAGGGTTGGAGGCTTGAGTTGCTTCGGAGGTTAGAGTTTCAAGTATTCTAGAAGAAGTGAAGAATTGGTGAGTCCTCATTGCTTCGAGGATGAACCCTTTATGTCCTTTCCTATGTTTTTAGACTTTGTATGTGTTGCGTCCCAATGAATTTTATTCAAGAGTTATTAGATGGTTTTAGACAAAGATGTTAGAAAAGACTTCCGCTTTTATGATATGTTTTCGATATTACGATTTAAAGAAAGTTTTAAATTGTCCTGTATTCTCTATTATCTTATGTTATGAATGTGCCTTTAAGGGCTTGTATGCGACCCCTTCGAGGTCAAGTACGCCATGTTACGAATAGGGGGTGCTCTCGGGTCGTGACTAACTTGGTATCACAGCATAAGGTTTTGGGATAAACTTTTAGGATTTATCTCAAACCACGTCAAAGTAGAATCTTATTCATGGGTGTGAGTCGTGACACATTTCATGAATAGGAGGCTATTGGATTCCTAGGAAAAAGTCTCACTTCTTCATTCTCTTGGTCGTGTCATAAAAAAAAGTTTAGGTCTAGTAGGTCTTTCTTCTAATGTTAGCCTATGATTTTTCAGGTTATGGCAAATACTATGGCTAATGCTAGGAGAGTTGAGGAAGGTTATGGGGAGCAAGAGGTTCCTCTTCCGGTTACAAATCAAGACCCTCCTCAAGTTCAAGATCAAGATCCTCCTCAAGCTCCAAATGACCCTCCAATTGGGAATGCCGCTCTTGAAGAGTTTAGGGCTTCTATGCAACTATTGGCTCAAAGCCTTGCCGGCGCAAACTAATAGAGATGTTGTGGCTCCGAAAAACCCTATAAGGAGGATGGCTTCCTCTAGAATAAGAGAGTTTTTAAGGATGAACCCTCTGGAGTTTTATGGCTCCAAAGTGGAGGAAGATCCTCAAGGTTTTATACATGAGGTGTATAAGGTGCTTGCCATCATGGGTTTGACTACGGTAGAGAAAGCGGAACTTGCCGCTTATCAATTGAGGGATGTAGCACAAATTTGGTATGAACAATGATGGAAAGATAGTAGGACGGTAGAAGAAGGCCCAATAGAGTGGGAATGGTTTAAGTATGACTTAGGGTCATTAAAGAGAAGTCTTGAGATGGGATTGGACTAGAATTGCCCTTCCTAGTTATAGTTGACTAAAGGTGAGAGATTCCCTTAGTTATAAGAGTTAAGCTTATAATGAGGCCAAAGTAGGGTGAACATGACTAGGATGGGATGACTTTCATGCATTGCACAAGTGGGTCTTGGGGTTACTTAGAAATGTGGTACCCTTATGGCTTCGAAAAGGCTTAAGAGTTGACCTTGTATATAGGTTTAAGTATAAAATGACACGAAGACCTAAGTCTTGAATAGGAAGGTGGACTATGCCCAAGAATGACCAAAGAGAGGTACTTAGCTTGGATGGTAGTATGGGATGCTATCCTTGCATTGCACAAGTATTCTTGGAGGTGGCTTGTGAAGTAGTTCTCTTGTAATATGAAGGACTTAAGGTTGAAGTATGTAACCATGAAAGTCTATGTAAGACTATACCATGAACTTAATGTATCTCCTATGCTTATTATGTATGTCTTATGTTGACTATGTTTATATGATGCTTATATTGGAGAGTATGCTATGGTTATGATGTTTATGTTATTGTCTCTTATGCTTATGTCTTATGTTGACTAATCATTTTGAGATGCTCTTATGATGTCGTGTTAGCTTTCATACTTAGTACCTTTGTACTAACGAATATTGCCTATATTCTAACCAAATGTAGGGTTGAAGGCTTGAGTTGCTTTGGAGGTTAGAGTTTCAAGGATTCTAGAAGAAGTGAAGAATTGGCGAGTCCTCATAGCTTCGAGGATGAACCCTTTATGTCATTTCCTATGTTTTAGACTTTGTATGGGCTG
>JAJONZ010091503.1:0-20515 GCA_029582445.1 Solanum paucissectum | reverse complement strand
TCTTCTAATAACATCACGGTGGTTTGGATGATAGTTCAATATTGATGTTCTTTCACCAGGATCAAACTTTAAAGAACTCAAATCAAATTCTTGAGAAGAATCTAACGACACTTCTGAATGATTAGTATTTTTTTTTTATTAGATTGACTATGACTTTGAGAGGCTAAAGTTGATTTCGGTACTTGTGTAAAATACTTCTTCACTGAATATTGAGACTGAATCGTAAAATAAAAATTTAGTGAGAACTTGCAAAAATTAAATATGTAATAAGGACCAAAACAAAATTATAGACAATGAACAAAAGTTTGAATCTCATAAATAAAAGTTAATATTCACTGAACAAGTGTTGAATGTCCATAATAAACATATAAAATCAACAAATAAGCCCAAACAAATAAAATTATAACTTTCATAATTAGTGAATAGAATAAAAAATTTCATATGAAAAATAAAAAATTGTTAAGAGAAGTGAATATCCGAGTTCAATCAGCTAAATAAAATAGCACATCAACAAATACCAGAATCAAAGCATAGAATTCTGGAAAAAATAAATAAACAAAAAACAAAAAAGAAAACTTACAGAGGTTGCCATCACAAATGGAGCCTGAAGGAGAGAATGAAATTAATCCACGGAGGACCACCACTCCTCCACCAGCAGCAGCAAGCAGCAGGCAGCAGCAACAACAACAAGCGGCAGCAACGTCAGGACTGCAACAGCGGCCAGCGAGCAGCAACAAATCGTGAAGTTGAACGAGAAAGAATAGGAAAAATATAATATTGCAATCCCTTGAAAAGAGGGATTTTTATATTTATTTCCATTAGAGATTTTAAATATAAATTTTTTAATTAGTTATGACTTTAATTATAAATTTTTTTTAATTAGAAAGAATGATTTAGGGCTTTAGGCTTTGTTGTCCTTTAGTGGACATGGGCTGATCTGGGCGTTTTTTACCCCTTTTGTTTAATAAAATTGGGTCTGACCTATCTTTAACTTAAAAAAAAAAAAAAACTGCAAAATCGCTAAAAATTACAACAACAAAAAATGTTGTTGCCTGGAATCGATCCCGCGACCCAAAGCTCACTTAAGCAAAATCTTGAACCCCCTCAACCGTTGGGCTACTCCTTTGATATTTATTCAGGTGGTTCAATTTTAAATATATACATGTACATAAAAAAATTGATCTTATATATATAGTGTAATTTTTTTACCGACCCCTCTCAAAACACTGTACATCCGCCCCTGCCTCCAAGGTTTCTCTCAAGGGATTCGAACCTCCAACCTCTCAAGGGATTCAAACCTCTAACCTCCAAAACCTGATCAAACAAGAATAAAGTAAACCAATTGAACTAAAATACAATGTGTATCCTATTATTGAAATTTAATTACTTGTCCAAAACGGAATTGGACACAATAATAAGTTGTAGTAGTTTACTTGATTTATGTTTTATCAGTACGCTTTTAATAGTTTTTTTATGGGAAAATGCATAAGTACATCCCCAACCTATGCCCAAAATCTCAGAAACACACTTATACTATACTAAGGTCCTATTACCCCCTCGAACTTATTTTATAAATAATTTTCTACCTCTTTTTGGCCTACGTGGCACTATCTTCTGGGTCCAGCGCGTGTTGACAATTTTTTCAAACTATCTAGTTGATAGTGCCACGTAGGCCAAAAAGAGGTAGAAAATTCCCTAATTAAGCTCATACAAATATGGACAAAATGGGTAAACATAAGAATTCATATATACCCATATATCACTCTTTTGTCATAAAAGTCCCTAATTGCACTATTTATTTTTGAAAATAAAATATAAAAAATTGGGGGTGGGGATGGGGTGTAGTGGGAGTGGATGTGGTGGGGGGGGGGGGAACAAAAATTTGGAAATTTTTATAAAACTTTTTTGGGTGTGGGTGGGAGGTGTCCTAGGATGGGGGTGGGGGGTGGGGGGGTGTAGGGTTGGCAAAAACAAATTTAAAAAAAATTATTTTTCTGGAAAAAAAGTTTATTTAAAAAAATTTATGGGGGTGGCGGAGTGGGGGGTGAAGGGGTAGGGGAAAAAATTATTTTCAAAAATAAAATCTTGTTCAAAATTTTTTTGGGGGTGGAGGTAGGTGGTGGTGGGGGTGGGATGGAAGAGGTTGAGGTATTAATAACTTAGCTTTGATTTAATATTTTTTGGCTTTAGGAGATTAAAGTGGGTTACAACCATTTTACCTAAATCATATTTGACCAAATCCACATTTACCCATATCTTATATGGGTGGATTGTAATCTAATCCATTTTAACTCGATCCATATTCAATTCATCTAAATCCAATTCAATCCACCTATTTGCCACCCCTAACAGTCACACACCTATGACTCAACCCTCTCTTTTTCCTTCAATACTCGGAATAATTAGGCATATGGAATTAACAACACAAGCACATCTGGCATGTGGCAAGTCTGTCAATGCCTACATCCCCAACTAATACACAAATTCGAAATTTAAAAATCCAAGTTCAACTACAAGCCACAACGACTAAAGATCAGAAAATTGTCCAATTGTCGACGTATGTGTGCGTCACACACTTGCTGTCACGATTTACGTGACATAGTACCTATAGTCCCGAGAGACCCAAGCAAACCATAAGTCATAGAATGACATTAAGATAACAACATAACTGAATCAAGGATATAATCAAAACCCTAGTCTCAAATGGTAAACTCACCCTACCATGGAAAATCTTAATGCAAGATTCATATGTGGAAGTCTAATGTCCAAATAAGCCTCTATTATAGGTGAGTCGCTAAGACAAGACCTAGCTCACTCGAACATCTGCCACTTAAGTAACTATTGAATGACATAAAAGTAACATAAGTGGCATGTCCTTGAACCGTGAGGACTCACCACGATTGAGCAAAGCTGGTAGGATCATGTACTAACTGCGAGCCTGATATAGAGCGTCAACACTTATATTATAAAATAATATAGGCACAAGAATGTATGCGGTCAATACTCAGAATGTACAGAGTATGGGGAAAAGATGCATGAGCATAACATAATAGCATGATAAGTCAGGAAACATGATAATGCAATGACCAAGTAAAAATAATATAAAATTGATCATATGATTTCATAAATCATATTACAAGGTCATGCATACTTTCTTAAACCATAATCATAACATATGTAGTAATTATAAGCTTTTGTAGAAGATATTGTTGACCGACATAAATCATGTGATCTATAACATGGAGTTCAATATACTACTCTCACACCGAAAAGAGAGTGTCCTACTTTCCAAGGTAAGGATTATAATCATGAGCTGAGATGGATTTACTAGCTAATGTCCAATCGGAACATAACGTACTGGGGCGTGTAGTTTTGAGACCTGGGTAATCATCTCTAGTTCAACTCGGTGCTAAGTAAATTTTCAACGAAAATTATGCATAATCATATTCATATTCATGCTCTTTGAAATAGTAAAAATCTAGTAATATTGAATCATTCATACATAATCTCATAATCATAAGAATAACTCCTTTAAATCAAGATTTCACAACATACTCATAAGAAACACTTTAATTGAAAGCATATAAATCATGATAGTTTTTCATAGTAAGAAGTACCTCAATCAGAAGTCTAAAGCATCCTTGATTTATAAAATCCTTCACATCAAAATGCATGCATATCATCATAGCTTGATTCATAATCATAAAATACTTACATAGCATGAATTCATGAAAATATCTTTGAAAATATTGCATTTTGATCAAATTATGCATAATAAGATCAACCATGATAAATAAATTTAGAATCAATTGAACCTATGAAAAATCATAAAATCCTAGAACTTGGGCAAGAATCATAATGAGAATTTGAGGGTTTTTTAGGACTCAATAAGTAAGGAACCCTTTGATGAATTTCTCACGTACCTTGATTAAAGCCCTAATTGAAATCTTCAATGGAGACTTGAATCCTTGAAACCCTAGCTTGCCTAGAGAAGAAGACTTGAGAGAATTTGAAATTTGAGTGAATAGGAGTGAATTGGGAGGTTAAAGGTCTTGGAAAACCAGTTTTAGTCCTTCAATTAGGCCTAAAACGACGTAGCATAAGAGTTAAAAGAGTAGGAAAATACCCAAATAAACCTTAAGTAAGACTATCAGACTACATTTATGAATGACTCTTACTGTCCATGCTCCACTCTACGGGCAGTATTGTCTATATTCGTAGTCTCCAAGTACTGAAATCCCAACTTTCATAAGATTAGACCACGACTATCAACCACGAACCTTAGATAATAGTACGACCCGTACTACCCTTTCGTAAAACCCAAGGTACTAAAATCAAGAGTTTCTGAAGATCAAGTCCACAAATCCCAATTACGGCATGTCTTTCTTTCTACAGTTTGTACTGGTCAACCATGAATCCATTTACTGAAACTCACTTTTCTGAGAGGAAACCATGATCAGCTTCCATGAGACGTCAACCCATTTACGGCCCATACAAGGGCCTCATGAAACCCAAAAACCAGCACACTTTCAACTGTTATGTACAACTTTTCAACTTTGAATTGTCTTTTACACTTCTGAGTTGTTACAATATCTCCCCCTTGAAAATATTCGTCCTCGAATGAGATTCAACTAAGCATGAATAGACTAGGAAAATATCTAACAATCCAACATGAAAGTAAAACACGTAAAATTCATAAAACATGAGGAGTAATTGACTCTGGGCTAAAATGTGAAGTTTAGAATTCATTTCATGAACATGCATGCATATGGAAACATGAGAATAGTTGAAAATACATGAATCCAAAGAGTATATAGGAGGAACTAATACCTCAAACTAAAATTGAATCGGAGGGAAAAAGATTGGGGTACTTGGACATCATATAGGCTCAGCTTCCCAAGTAATACCCTCAACTAACTGATTCCTCCAAAGAACTTTCACTAAAGAAACTTCTTCATTTCACAACTTACGAACCTGACGGTCAAGAATCTCAATTGGAACTTCTTCGTAAGAGAGACTTTCTTTCACACCAATAATTTTTAAAAGGCACAATTGAGGTCAGATCACCAATGCATTTCTTCAACAAAGACACGTGAAACATCGAATGCGTTGATGCCAAATCTAAAAGTAAATCCAACTCGTAAGCCACATTATCGAACCACATCAAAATATGATATGGGCCTACATAACGGGGCCTAAGCTTTCCTATCTTACCAAACTTCATCACACCATTCATGGGTGAGATTTTCAAGTAAACACAATCATCAACGGCGAATTCAAGTTCTCTTCTTCTCACATCCGCATAAGATTTATGTCTACTCTGAGTCGTTTTCAACCTATCCTTGATAAGTCAAACTTTCTCCATCGCCTCATGAACTAACTCGGGCCTTATCAAAGAGACCTCACCAACTTCAAACCAACCAATAGGAAACCAACACCTCCTATCATAGAGAGACTCAAATTGCACCATATGAATACTCAAGTGATAACTATTATTATAAGCAAACTCAATCAAAGGCAAATGATCATCTCAATTACGTACCCTTAACGTCAATCACACAAGCTCTCAACATGTCTTCTAAAGTATGAATAGTCCGTTCCGTTTGAACATCGATTTGTGGGTGAAAAGTTGTGCTAAGCTTAACTTGATTACCAAGTCCTTTCCGAAAAAATCTCCAAAAATGGAAGGTGAACTAAGTACTTCTATCTGAAATGATGGATAAAGGCACCCTGTGCAAATTCATCATCTCCCGAATATAGAGCCTAACATAGTCCTCGACTGAATAGGAGGTCTTCACAGGAAGAAAAGGTGTTAACTTAGTCATTCGATCTACAACAACCCAAAGAGAATCATATTGCCGACGAGTGTGAGATAAGCTCATGATAAAGTCCATATTCAAATCTTCCTACTTTCAAGTAGGAATGCTAATATCTTGGGTCATACCTCCTAGTTTCTGATGTTCGACCTTCATTTGTTGGCAATTTGGATACTTAGCCAGAAATTTCACAATATCCTTTTTCATTCCATTTTACTGATAGAATTTTCGTAGATCACAATACATCTTAGTGGCTCCTGGGTGAACAGAATATCGAGAACTGTAAGCTTTTAATAATATTTGTTGTCTTAACTCATCAACATTCGGAACATACAAACGACCTTGATAACGAAGCACACTATCTCGCCCTTGAGAGAAAGCCTCAATAAAAAAAAATTAAGCATTGCTTTCTTCAATTTAACCAAAGTTGAATCATCATTTTATTTTGCCTTAACCTCCAACACAAAAGATGATTCTGATCCATTCTACACAATAACATCACCATGCTCTGAATCAACCAAACGAACTCGTAAATGGGATAATATGTGCACATCACGAACCAATTTCTTCTTCTCATCCTCAATATGAACAACACTATGCATGGAAAATCTACTAAGAGCAAAAGTAATCACATCATTGATATCATATTTCTTCAACAATTCAAGTCAACTCTGTTGACGAAGATTCAAATCATTTTGTTTAAACACATTGAAAGCTCTTATGATTGGTGAACACATTTACATGGACACCATAGAAATAGTGTCTCCATAACTTCAAGGCAAAAGCCACGCTGCCAACTCCAAATCATGAGTTGGATAATTCTTCTCATAAACCTTAAGTTGACGAGAAGCATAGTTTATGACCTTACTATTTACATCAAAACACAATCAAGACCAATTCTTGACGCATCACAATACACAACAAAATCGTTGGAACCTTCCGGTAAAGTTAAAATTGAGGTTGAAGTAAGCCGAGCCTTCAATTCTTGAAAACTCTTCTCACAAGATTTGGATCATTGAAATTTCACTTTCCTCTGAGTCAAAGAAGTCAAATTAAAGGAGAAACAATAGAGAACAATTTCTCTACAAACCCTCGATAGAAACCGATCAAATCCAAAAAAATCTCATAATATCTGAGGGAAAGAGAGGTCTAAGACAGTTGTTAACTGCCTTGGTCTTCTTAAGATCAACTTTGAATACCTTCTCCTCAGACTATATGGCCAAGGAATGCCACCGATCTCAACCAAAACTCACACTTGCTAAACTTAGCAAACAACGGACGATCCTTGAGAAGTTGCAAGACAAATGATCGGCATGCTCATCCTCACTCCGACAATAGATCAAGATGTCATTTATGAACACAATGACGAACACATCCAAATATTGCTTGACCACCATGTTCATTAAATCTATAACAGTTGCAGGAACATTCGTTGCAAAATCTATGTTCATCCTACCATCTCCAATTCTTACTAGAATAAAAATGACAACTAAAACGAAAGTAATATTTTATAAATGCCAACTAAAAAAAAAATATTTCTATAAAATTTGACTTTAAACCATCAATCTTGATAAGACGTTCCCAAAAGGAGTACGTAATTTTTCAATATTCTAAATATTAATACGAGCCGTTGTTTCCATGACCAAACACATTCAGGCATATGGTGAAGCTTAATAAAGGAAAAGATGTCAGAAATTTCAAATCAGAAAAACAGCTAAATTAACCAAAAAGAAAAGATGGTCCCAGAAGCAACCTGGAGAACATGACCAAAATGGTATTTACTGTATGAAAATTAACATTGTTTTATTTTGATTTTTAATATATTTTACTTGATTGAAATATTCTTTAATGTATAATAAATGTATTTATTTTAATTTTTAATATATTTTACTTGATTAATATTCCTTAATATATAATAAAATGTGTTTATTTTGGTAATTTATTTCAAACTTGACAGATTTATAAAAATAAAATGTGTTAAATTTAACCGTCTTATGGCTAACAAAATCCATCATTATTATCTTCTTTATTATATTCAAAGAAATAACTCCATGAAAATTGAAATCTAACGTCATTGTCTCTATTTTCTCTTACAAAATTTACTAGTTTCTCTTGCTTAAACTAGAAATAGGTGGAATAATATTCTATGAAAGAAAAAATAGTAAATTTTGTTGAAGAAATAGAGAAATGATATTACATTTTATGGAATTCTTTTTTTGGAGCTAACAAAGAAAATAATAATAGTGAATTTTGTTAGCCACGCCGTGTCCATAATTAAATTTAACATTTCTTTTTTCTATAAAGCTATTAGGATTAGGATAAATGCTCAAAATGAATACTACGTTAAAAACCATTTCAATCAAATGAAATATATAAAGACTAAAATGAATACTTTTATTATGTTAAAAACCATTTTAATCGAACAAAATATATTAAAGATCAAAATAAAACATTAACGATACATTAAAAGCATTTGGTCATTTCCTCAAGCAACGTGTATTCAAGTTGTCATTGGAAGAACTCATTGACGTGTTCCAAACATTGTTGATTGTACGGACATCCTATTATAATAATTGTAATTGTTTGTGGATTGACCACTAGCATTCCTTTTTCATTTACTTTCTCTGTCATAAATTAATTAAATTCAACAAGAAATTTTGTAATATTTTAAAATTATTTTTAAAATATTTTTTTTAGTTTATATTTTTTTATAGACTTTTTACCAAATAAATGAAACTCATCATGTGAAAATATTGATAATATCATTAAATATTTGTCAAATAAAGAAATGTGTCATTTTCTTGGATCAATTGAAAAGAAAATTGTGTCACATAAAGAGAGACAAAAAGAGTACTCCATTCATTTTATATTACTTAGTCTTTGTTAATTTGACATACCTCTTAAGAAAGCTTTAATTAGAGTTTATTTTATTGAACTAACTTTATTAATAATGTTATGGTACTCTAAAATTAACTATTACTACTACTTTATATAGTTATGTAATATTTATTTATTTTAAATGAATTTTTGATCCATGGACTTTTTTAATAGCTATTTAATATTAATTAAGGTAGTATGAGGAAAAATAAATAACTCTCTTGATTTACTAAAATGGATAAGTGGTAAACTCTATATCAAAGGCGGTAAGTAATTTGCATATTAAGAAAGATTGTTAAAGTCGTTATCGGCATTAGTTGATTGTTATTAGATTCAATGTCATTATAGACGTTAACGACATCTACTAAGAATGTTAAAATGCAATTATCACTAGTAATTGTCTCTAAAAATAACATATTTAATGATAATTAAGCTATTATCGTTAAAGATCATTTTGGTGTAATGATAATGAAAAATCTATTTATAATATAGAAGAGCCAAATAAAAAGAATCACAAGGAATAATATTTTACAGTACTATTTCAATATCTCCTAGAGTTTATATCTGTTTTGTTTTCCATTTATATCTAATTTTCTATTTTAGGTAGCTTTCTAAGTTTACCAAAACTAGCAGTATTAGTCTTTTTATTTAAGGGAAAAAGGATAAATATATCTCCGAACTATTATAAATGATATGCAAATACCCTCTGTCATACTTTAGGGACATTGGTGCCCCTGCCGTTCAAAAACTAGATCATATATACCCTTTATATTAACGGACATACACGTGTCATAATCTTATCCACCGATCCGACATCGGATCGATGGATAAGATTGTGTCACGTGTCCCTATTTAGTCTTCCGTTAGAGTGAAGGGCATATACACTCTAATTTTTTGACGGCATTGGCAGCAATGTCCCAAAAATATGACAGAGAATATCTGCATACCAGTTACGATAGTTTGGGATATATTTGTCTTTTTTTCCTTTTATTTAATTTATTTCTATATTTTGCCTTTTTAATTATGGACTGTGGGGTCTGGAGCTAGAAGGTGAAATGTGTACCTCAATGAGGAAAGGAAGTGAAGTATGTGTTTTGATCTTTTAGTTGGTGTTTGGAAATAATATTGAGTCTGATTAATTAAATTTGAATATGTATCGAAAAAAAATTTAATAGAAAGGTAAGATGCATATCATCATGTTAATTAATTAGCTTGAATTTGAAAATTCTAATTAAATATAAAAAAATTATTGGTCTATCATAATTTTTTATCGATAAAAAGGTGGAAAACTTGAAATTGGCCTTTTTTTTAATTAAAGATTAATAAAAAAAAGATATTTACGCTATAATATCACAACTCTTATTTGTAAAAAAAGGTGAAGAACTTGACATTGCCCTCTTTCTAATTAAAGATAATATATATATATATTAACGACCAATCAAGTCTTTTCGTTTATTTTTATTTGTTTAAATTTGACTTGGTATATTTAAAGTATTTATAAAATGATAAATTTACCAACCACTTTTTAAATATAATTAGAAATAATTTAATTTTAAAATTCTCCTTTAATTAAATGACTTGTAGGCACATAAATGCTTAAAACTTATTTTAAACCACAAATTTCAAAAATAATCTTTCATTCTTAACTATGTGCCTGGTCAACTGTTTGGTATGAAAATGTTTTTCAATTTTATCATGAATAATTTCCTCAAAGAAAACAAGCTAACTCTTTAAATATGAAGAAATGAGTTTTCTAATAAAGTAGAAAGAAAAAATAAGTTCTACTAGTAATTACATTTCACATTGATCGTACTCTGTCTTCTCCTTCTCTAACACACCTCATATTCACCTCCACTCATCATAGCCCTCATCCCCACCATCCGACACCCCTATCTCTCCACATCAATTTTTCATAGTATTTATCTAAGTTACATACAAATACATTTAAGATAGTAAATTTTACTTACCTACAAACACAAATAAATGCATAGAAAACCAACTAATTGTTAGAAAATATTTTTCATCATATGGAACATATCCAAAGAGTGATATTATTGTAAGTTAACCTAATTTAATGGTGTAAAAATGTGCTGGAAATTTATAAAATAAATCAAAATTGGCACCTAACCTTTTTGGGGGATTTTTATGACTTCTTGTTGTTTCCCCCCTGCCCCCCCCCCCCCCGCACCCACCCACCCTATCTCTCTCTCTAAAACACACATTTGTATTCATTAGATTTGTGACTTTCATCTTTTTAGGGAATTTTCCACTCACTTGCAAGCTAAAGATTCTCTAGGTTTTTTGCCAATTTTGTAAGTACTTATTATTCCTCCACCATCAACACTAACTATACCTTTTTTTCCTTATAAAATTCTAACAAAACAAGAAATTAACTCTCTAGCTTGTTCATAATTTTTTCAGATATATAATGGTGAGAGGGAAAACTGAGATGAGGCGTATCGAAAACGCAACAAGCAGGCAAGTCACTTTCTCAAAGAGAAGAAATGGATTGTTAAAAAAAGCCTTTGAGCTTTCTGTTCTTTGTGATGCTCAAGTTGGATTAATTATTTTTTCTCCTAGAGACAAACTTTATGAATTTTCAACCTCAAGGTAATTAATTTTTCCTCTTTTTTTGCTTTTTTTATTTTATGTTTTTATTGTTTTAGATTATATCAGATCTAATATATATTAACTAGTTATTTTTGTGAGTTAAAAAACACTTAGAAATTAATGAAAAAAAATATATTATGACTTGATGAAATAAAACATATATTATATATATGACTTGACCAACATTCTATATTATGTCTCACTTAATAGTGAAGATATATATAGTACTACAAGCATTTATGAAAGAGTTTTAAGTTTTGTACATTTTGACAGTGTATCAAAGAGGAGGATTTTGGTGTTTCTATTTGCCTATATGTAGCAATCCTACTTACTCTTTCTTTTTTTGAATTTTGTGATCTTAAATTAATTAAAGATATGTGTGACTATAAATCTTGTGATCTTAAACTTCATTATTGAGGTCAATTAAAAAAAATAAGACACTTAAATTAGAATGAAAAAAGTGAATGAAGTTGACAATACAAGTGTTCTCACTTCTCAATATAGTTCTTAATTACCATAAGATAAAACCCTAGGGTATACATTTTTTTCCAGTAACCTAGCAGATCTACTAGCTAAGGAAGGCACAAAATATATGTAGCTAAATAATTTTTATCATTTCTGGTATGAGTTTGATAGAGCACAATTGATTCAAATCATGTATTTATCTTGAAAAATATATTTGAATATGTATTAATTATAAATTTTAAAACCCAAAATTCAAAGAGCTTCAAAACTCATAAATCAAATCTTGAATAAGTCTCTGGCTCTTTGAATTATTCTTTATATCCCAATTTATGTGACACTCCTTTTTCAGTCAATTCAAAAAAGAGGGACATTTTTTTTATATATAGTAATAGTTTAACTTTAAACTTCTCTTCTTCTTTTTTTTATTCTTAATGTGATGATATATAACCACAAAATATATTTTTTATTACTTGTTTTAGATCACAGGTTTTTAAAAATCTTTCTTTTCCTCTTGTATTCAGTTTTGAGTCAAAGTCCTTCACATAAATTAAGAGAAGGACTATAGAAAAATACTACTCCCTCTGTCTCAATTTATATGATGTAATATAATTAAACACTGAGCTTAAGAAAGAAAGATTTTTTTTTGAATTTTTTAGTCTTAAACAAGTCATGAATATTTATGTGACTATAAGTCATTTCGTTAATAGTAAAATGAACATTTAAAGTAAAGTTGTTACTAAATATTAAAATGTATCACTATTTATGTGAACAAACTAAAAAGATGAGTCATATAAATTAGGACGGTGAGTAATATTATTTCCTTGTAAAAAAGGAGGAGGATGCACAATGGTAATATGCCTCATTATAAGACCTCCATCTTATGTGTTGTTTAAATTTTAAACATTTCTCATTTAGGGTTAACAAGTGTGGTCACCAAAAATTCCCATATTAAAACTTGATTAAAAAAATCAAAACTGACAAAAGTAAAAAAGAATACTGTGTCAAAAGGCAAATGTATAAGAGCCAGTTGTCAAATTAGTAGTTGGATTTTATGTGTTCCTTTGAGAAAGGCAACACTCTTATGTTGTTTCCATTATAGCCCACCTTCAGAATCTTTGTAAGCCTTTGCAGGTCCCTAATCACTATGTGCCTCATCAATATATTTATTACACTTTTACTTTTCGTCAAAATTTGAAGTTTACGAATTTATTTGTACATATTTAATAAATTTAATAAGACAATGTAGCATTTGACACGCCTCTTTATGCTCAATCTAACTGGAGCGTGGAGCGAGAGTTTAAATAAAAATGAATCTAATTTTAATATCATGTAAAGATATGATATTTGAGTTTAATTCAACCTGAAAAGTTCATTCATCAAGAGAGGATTGTTTCAAGTCTCTATAACCAAATCATTAGCACATTCATCAACTAATGTGAGACGACTATAACCCATTCTAGCAAGAGGTAAAATTATATTGATAGTGCATAAATAGTTTACACTAGCTATCAAAGACAGTTATAAGCTTTAGATTATAGGTTCGACAAAATTAATAAAAAAAATTCCACTAAACCTTGTATATATGTTAAAAAATTTATTATATGTATAAAACTTAATTTACAGTGCATAAAGTTTGAGGTCGTGGTCTTACCATTCATAACCAATAAAATTCAAATCATGAATCTATTTATAATAGATGTTAGCGGGTATAAATTAAATTTGAGTTTTACTTCTACTCAATAGTAGTGTAAAAGAATCCAACTCTCAAAATTAATATTTTCTTTGTCCCTATTTATACAACACACTTTCTTCTTTTTAGTCGATCTAAAAAAAGATAGACATATTTCTATATTTAGTAAAAATATCATTTTAAAATACTAATTTCATCCTTAATGATAAGATTTATAGTCACACAAAAATATGTACGACTTATTAATTTTAGATCACAAATTTGAAAAGTTTGATTTTTTCTAGTAAACTTCATATCAAATCAAATAACATCACATAAATTGAGACGGAAAAAATATATATTACTTTTATATTATAGTACAATTAATGTTCTTAGGGGTGAGTATACCATGTTCACCCCACTTAGGGGCCGTTTGGTAGGCCGCATTAAAATAAATAGTCTATGTATTATTTATGGTATTATTTAGTACTATATTTGATAAAAAATTGGGTCTATGTATAACTAATCCATGGATTAGTTATACCTCCTACATGGTATTATAGGATGTATTACTAATACATTCCATTTGGAGGTATAAGTAATACATGAGATATAATACCATGGGATAAGTCTATTAAAGACAAAAATATCCCTCAAATCATTTTTAAGTATTTTGTTTATTTTCTTGATTTTATGTTTTATGTTTGTGCTAGTAAAATTATTTAAATAAATTAGCTTACAAATTATTTAGAGAGAGTTGTTTGTTACTAAATAATTTCAATACAAATTAATACAATATTTGAAATGTGAGTTGTTTAACATTAAAAAGGCAAATATATCACCACATGACGTTTGTGATCTTAATTAAATGTATAATTTATTTATATATATATATATATATATTTTATTTATTTTATTTTGTGTGATTTCTAATTATTTGTATTTGAACAATTTATAAAATTGCATACATATCAAAACTAAAACTTGTAATTTTTATGTGTAAATATAGATGATTTATTCAGTTTTACTATTGTTTACGTCTTTTCAATTTTTAAAGTTGATAGTTTATCTTTTTTTTATTGAAATTTGACATTTTGTAAGTAATCAATTCACTAAGATGACAATTATTTATCCTCAAATAAGTGGGAAAAAAAGGCAAACATGACAACAAAATTTTTCTTCTCATAGCTAGCACTACTAAAACACTGTCAAAAAACAACGGCCAAAAGCGACGGACTGCATCGCTTTTTTGGTCAAACGCGACGGACTGCGTCGCTTTTTTGGTCAAAAGCGACGCAGTCACCTCCGTCGCTTTTTAGCTCGACGCTTTTTAAAAAGCGACGAACTCCGTCGCTTTATTTTAATTTTATTTATTTTTATTTCTAAAAGGCGACGCAGTCCGTCGCTATTTTGGAATTTTTTTTTTTGAAAATCCCAGAAAAGCGACGGACAAAAGGACCCTGTCCGTCGCTTTTCTGGATATTTTATTTTTGAAAATCCTTGAAAAGCGACGGACAAAACCACATTGTCCGTCGCTTTTTCTACAATATTTTTGGCAGCGAAAACTGCCAGTTTCTGCTTCCCACCTGCAAATGCAATTCAATTCAATTCTATATTATTCATCCCAATCAAACACACACAGTTATAAACAATCTAAATAAAACATAAAACAACAAACTTAAAATAACATTCAAAAGTTTCTAAATCACAAATTAAAGACTTCTAAAGTCTTTCAAATTTCGTTTCAAAATTTTAAAAAGTTCATAAATGTCCAGAGATCTAAACTAAGGAGTGGGATCTACATAATCATCCTCATCACTCTCGTCGTCGGGAGCCCAAGTAGTAGGTCGACGAGCGAGATTCATCACTTGTTCTTTGATTTGCTGAACGGTCTCACTCATGTTTTCTTGTTCAGCTACTCTTCTCCGCTCCGACTCTGCCAGTGCCGCTGTAAGTTTAGATATTTGAGTCGACATAATAGCAATCTGAACACCGTCAAGTGCCTCGGCTTGACGTGACGATCCAATACCTTCTAAGCCTGACTGGAGTCGTCTTACATCCTTTTGAGAGCCTAGACCATAGACTATATCCTTGTGTGCCCCCCCCCCCACCACTTTTTCTTTTCAAATATGGGTGGAAAATTCAGGTGTCAACTGGACCGAGCTATCTAGATTCTCATCGACGTACTTATGAAACTCATTATGCATATTAAATATAAAAATTGACATCAATATATATAGATGTCATAAATATATTCACTATTAATTATATTATTCATATTAAATAACTTACAAAAGTTCATTCGGCCCTTTCCTCCACCCACACATCCGGATCCGACTCATTTTCTTTCTTCCTGACATGAGTCTTCTTGAAAACCTCCGGTTCAATGGGAGTGCGTCCCTATTTTGTTTCCTACAAATAAAAACTGAAATTTGTAACGATATATATGAATCAACTAATTATTTATTTAAAAGTTTGAATTAGAACTTACCATCTCTCGTGCAATTGTTCCAACGGTCTTTGCACTTCCGATGTGTAACGAGCCACCCTTAAGACTACCTCTAGCCTTTTTGGCTTGTTCTGATATTGCCTTAAACTTGTCTGTGTTCCAATACTGACCCAATTCATCAAAAACATGAGGCAACATCCAATCCGGACGTTCACCACTATCTCAAACTTTCTTTAGCCAACTAGACGGTCTGGAGGATGCCTTCCTCTCAAATGTGGTCCCAATGACCAAATTGTACCTCGACTCCCAAGTACACATAGTCTGGAAAAAAATTGAATAACGCTAATTAGATCGATAGTAAAAAAAAGTAAAGTATACTAAACTTAACTAAAAAATATATACCTTAAAGTTATTAAACATCGCATGGCGTACACTGTTTGGAATCTCGCTCCAAGAATGATAAGCCTGTGTATAGGGTCTTCTAACACAGTTTTTTAAAGCCCGGAAAACATCTTTTGCAGGATGCCACCTGCAAAACACATAATAATTATGTTAGTTCATGAATAATATATTAAAGTATAAGAAATAAATAAAATAAACTAACAAATAGATAACAAAACAAACTTACGATATCCATCGTGCTCAATCATGACTCTACCAAGTCTGTTCTTCTGGCCAGGAGCTAGAGCAGGCATCTCATCATCTGGTGTAGCAATAGGTATAGAAGTAGATGAGGGTGATACATCAGGATGCACAAAACTCTGAGTCAATGGAGGCGTACCGGCCATAGCATCTGACTGCTCTCTGCTAGAATCTCCAATCCTCATGGCAGATAACTAAAGAGATGTACCTGTGGGAGATGGAGTACATGCCGATAATGGTCGTGCTCGATGAATAGCATGTAAAAGTAGGTCCTCGTAGCGTCGTGGAGGCAATGCCTGTGAATTAGAGGAAGCACCGACTGATCGACGGTAATTAGGATAATATTGCCGAGGATCTGCCGTATCAAACGGAACAACAAATAAATGAGTATCATGGCTGATGCGCTCTGGCGCAGAAGAAATAGATCCTACAATATCCTCAGGATCTATGGGTCTCCTAGACTTCTTCTTTTTATCCTGTTTAGTCTGGCTAACTCCAAGATGATCGCGATGTGTATCACCATCACCGCCTGATGACATCTGTATGCAAATTTACATGTATAATATATATAAAAATTATAAATTAAATAAAATTAGCATAATACACTAACTTACATATATATACTAGCTATCTTTCATTCTATATTATTCCTCCTCGCTTGTTTCAATTCCATCATTCTTCTATTCTTCCTCCTCAGTTGTTTCATTTTCACTATCGTCCCATTCTTCGTCATCAAATGATTCATTTTCCTCATTCTCGAATATTTCTTCCTCAACATTCAGTATCTCATCATCAGATACTTCTTCTAATATGTGTTGAGGATGTTGTAGTGTGGTTTCCAATTCAACATCAACTTATTGTTGAACAATTGCAACATCATTTTGATACGCCACATCTAAGACATTGTCAATTTCAATTCTTCCCACATGCTTACTTTTTATAACAACCTACCAATCAACTTTGTCTTTACTCAATGGATATGGAGCGTAATACACTTGTTTAGCATTTTGTGCAATGATAAAAGGATCATAACTTCTGTATTTCCTAGTGTGCTTAACTTCAATTATATTATGTTGATGGTCCACCTTTGTGCCTCTATGTGATGGGTCAAACCACTCACACCGAAACAGTACAATCTTCTTCTTAGGCCAACCTGAATACCTCACTTCAATAATCTCATGAATGATACCATAATATTCAATAGTTTGGCCAGTACCATCAACATCACCTTGTATGTAGACACCACTATTATTTATTTTCTTGTTCCTAGAAACTTCTTCAGTTTGAAACTTAAAACCATTGACACAATACTTATTCATTGTCAGTACTTAAGATTCAGGTCCAAGTGCTACTTCTTTCACTAATTGCAAATGTTGGACACTTGAGTATTCATCGTAAACTTACGTAATTATTATTTCAAGTAATATAATTTATTATAACATGAATATATTATATATTAAATACTTAGTGATTGCATACTTACATAGTTCCTCAGCCAGTTGGAAAATTCTGTATGGATGGCTTCATTACCCCATGTGTTTACGAACAAGCTGATCATTTTACATTCAAGTATTTCGTTAGTTAATGAACACTAATTAGTATGTAATTTGATAACATATTTTTAACACTTACTTCACATATGGTTGAATCTCTGGACAATGAAGCAAAATATGTGTCACAGTTGACTGCATTTCCATATCAGTGAATCCTTGCTTTCCACACTTTTTAGATCCTCAATTATTTTGATTAAAAATTGATATCGGTGGAAATAAAGGATCAATATCGCCTTCATCATTGCGATTGGACCTATTTATCCTACATGACACATCATCACCAAAGTAAAAAGAATAAAAATCACCAGTTTCTCTTCCAATATGACCTTGAACAACTGATCCATCAATCCTTCCCCTTTGCTTAATCGTTTTCTTGGAACTGCCAATTTTTCTGCATGTATATATGTATATATATCTTAATAAAAAACTTGGTGAATATAAATAACTTAGTGAATGTTTCAAATGGATACATTCATCTTGTTTGAACCGGACCTCCGAGTTGAACCTCTTGTACAAGGTGAATTGGAAGATGCTCCATCACATAAAAAAAACCACATGGAAATATCTTCTCCAACTTAGTAGTAGTAACAAGAATATTTTCCTCCATCCTGTCTAAACTACTCTCCAACAACTTTCCAGAACACAAATCTTTTAAAAAAGACTTATCTCTGTGATTGGTTTCCATATCCTTTCGGGTAGATAGCTAAGAGCGATAGGAATTAAAGTTTCCATGAACACATGACAATCATGACTTTTCATACCTATAATTTTTCCTTCATTCATATATGTCTGCTTTCCTAAATTTGAAGCATAGCCCTCTGGCATCCTCAAATTTTTTATGTCATGCTTTAAAGTGAATGTCTTACTATTTCCCATGCAATACGAACATGCTAGCTTTCCAGCTGTCATCCAACCATAGAACATCTTGTATGCAGGAAAATCATTAATAGTTCACATTAAAGAAACACGCGTAACGAAATTCTTCTTAGTTGATATATCATAAGTCAAAACGCCTTCAAACCACAATTGTTTGAGCTCATCTATCAATGGTTGTAGATAGATATCAATCAAACTTTTTGAATTACGGGGACCTGGAATAACACAACTTAGAAAGATGTAGGGACTGATCATGCACATTTCAGGAGGAAGATTATACGGAATAAGAAATACCGGTCAGCATGAATAAGGCGAAGAAGAATTAGAGAATGGTGTGAAGCCATCTACACACAACCCCAATCTAACATTTCTTGGATCACTAGCAAAATCAGGATATACATTATCAAAATGCTTCCATGCTTCACCATCAGATGGATGAGACAAAACACCCGGCGACCTTCTATATTCACGATGACATCTCATATGTGGGGCAGACCTCATCGATGCATACAACCTCTTTAACCTAGGAATGAGAGGTAGATAATGCATCGCCTTAACTGGGACCATCTTTCCAGTCGGAGTCCTCTTATAACGAGCATGTCCACAAAACTTACAATTTTCTAATTCACTATCAGTCTTGTAAAAGAGCATGTAGCCATTAACACAACAATGAATTATATCATATGTCAATCCTAACTTGGAAATCAAACGCTTTGCCTGATAGAAGTTCTTAGGTATGTTAAACTCCGGATTAACTAGTTTACCCAAAAGATCAACTATTGAGTCCATAGCCGCATTATGAACATTCCAATCTGATTTAATAGTCATTAATCTAAACGCAACTAACAAGGCAGAATGCGGACTCCCTTCAGATAGTGGACGACTAGACTCTTCTAATTGATCATAGAAGCGTCTTGTTTCTTCATTAGGAGCTTCATCAAAATATTGTTCCGGTTCCATCCCACCTTGAACCCCGAAAGCATCATTGATCATTTCATGAACCCTATCATGTTCAACCCTATCATGTTCAACCCTAATTTGACCATGTGGTGCAATCATATTATATTCATCCACAGGCATCGAATGATAAAACATACCATTCAATCCATTTATTTCTCCATGATCAATCCATACAAAATATCTAGGTTTAAATCCATTACGGTACAAATGAACCATAACTGTATCTGGTTTAAAAAATTTAAGCACTTACATGCACTACAAGGACACCTAACCAATCCATTATTCTTGAAATTGTCAAGTGTCATTATATGTTTAATAAAATCTCTAACACCGTCAATAAACTCATATTTCAAACCAGCACTAGTTTCATAATGCATATTATACATCCACAAACGATGATCCATCTACAAAAATATAGATATTCAATTAGTTTTGACTTAACAACAAGTAAATCCACCAACTAAATCACATTATTTATTTTAACTTATTTAAACAACTTAACAACTTTAACTAGTTTAGTTTTGACTTAATACAACAACTAAATCCACCAACTAAACCACATTATTTATTTGAACTTATTTACACAACTTAACAACTT
>JAJONZ010091498.1:0-15203 GCA_029582445.1 Solanum paucissectum | reverse complement strand
CATAGATTTAGTGTGATACTATCTAATAGGCTAGTGTCGATTGGTGCGAAGTAATAACTAAGCCAAACATCGATTATGATGTCTAATATGAGGTAAAGGTAAGGGTTAGTAAATTATACACACGTAGCCGGACCAAGGTGCAGGCTGAAATTCTCTAGATGCCGGACCAAGGATTTAGAGATACCTAACTTATCACTTTGCATGTAGTACACTAGGAAAGGATTGCTATTACTAGGATTACTGCGTTATGAGCTTGTGGGGAACAGGTATACCCTAGTTAATTCTCTCATCTAGATAACAACCAAAATTGACTTTTGATTACTGATTAATTATTGAGTTCTTACAATTTGTTTCACAAAACCCCCTTTAATTACTTGTTTCTGGAAGTAATTTGACTAATTGAATATAATTGTTGGTTAAAGTAAAGTCTAAACCATTTTCCTCGTGGGATCGACCCAAACCTACAAGTTTGGTTCTTTACTTGATAACCATCGCTTATGCTTCTGAAAAGAGGTGTATTTTGAGCGTATCAAATTTTGTTGTCTTGCTTTATGGTATGCATTTAGATGTAGTGCATGCATAATGGGCTGCTAGGTTAGAGTTGTGACTTTAATAGGTGTTTAAAGTGTTATTCGAGGACGAATATTCCCTAGTGGGGGATATTGTAACACCCCGGAATTTTAGTGAGTTGAACTAGTGTGTTCTAGAGCCTTTGGAAATAGTTTTGGAGTGTCGTATGAGGGTTAAAACTTGTAAAAATGGTTCCCGTACTTAGAATAGGGGTTTTAGGGGTTAAACGTCCGGGTACGACCCCTCAAGGACCACAAGGACCACCCAAGGGGTCCTTGAGGAGGACCCCAACCCAGTCCCTAAATCTGGAAAACAATGTGTGAACTGCGGTTGTAATCTACTGGGAGTAGACTGAACCACGCCCCGTAGGTCATGGGCGTAGGTCAGGAATTCAATGGCCTGCAACTTCTAAGCTGCATACCTCAACCACGAGATATAATGATGGCTAGTAGATCCATCCACGGTCCGTGGATGGGTGATCCGTAGATGCTGCCAATTTTGTGACTTTTAGTTTTAAGTTGGGGGTTTGGGAATTGATTAGCTAATTAATTAGGGGTTAAGGGAGGTCGGTTATAAGTTAATTATCCACCTATATAGGTATAATACACCCCTAAACTAATCACTTTAACTCATACATCTAAAGGCCCCATATCACTCTCCAAATATTCTCTCTCTAAAAGGAAAGAAGAAGAGGGGCAGCAGCTAGGTCGAATTCACCATTGATTCAAGCTTTGTTTGGGACTTTGATTAAATGTATGTGAAGCTTAATCTTCCATGGGTTCTTCCACCCATGGATCCCCCATAGTTTCCACACTTGTGAAATAAAAAATCCCATTCTAGCTAGGGTTGTGCATGCATTGTGGGTAGGGCATGGGTGTGATTCCAATCTACTGGATATCACCCAATTGTGATTGAATTAGCTTTTTTTAATGATATTATGATGATTTCATGTGATTTCTATGGTGAACCGTAATCTAAATTGATGAATGTGATGTTTGTGGGTTGATGCCATTAGAGCTGAAATTGAAGGTTCATGAGTGATCTTCCTAAACCATTATCATGTGTAGTAATTGATCAAAGTTAGGATCATATAATCATGAATTGAACTAGACTCAATTATGTTGGATTGATCTTGACTTGTAAAGTTAGAATTGAACCTTTATGATCAATTATGGTTAAAATCACCTAGTAATGATGAATATGATTAAGAATATCATAATACTAAATATAAATGGTGATGATAAGAAGTAAAGCTTGAATATAAGGCTTTTAGTAATTAATCTTCATCATTAGGGTTTGAAGGTAAATCCAATATGATGAACTATGAAGGATAAGACTTTGAGAGTAAAATCTACATATGAATCCAAGGCTAATGAATAGTATTTAGTGGGGAGACCTTTACCTACCTAAATCACCTATTGAATCATAGATGGTAGGAAGTGATAGAATCACTTAGGCCATAAAAAGATCATTGTCTAATGTAGAATTCTAGGCATGATACTATTTATGAATATGAACATAACATGAAAGACTTCTCACATAGTAATGGTTCTAGGGTTCTAGGGTTGAAGGACTTCTCCTAACTAATTGGACCTAAGGCTAGAGGGTCGTTATACCTGGGTCATGGGTGGTGATAATTGCACACACATGATCTAAAAGAGGTATTAGCATGGATTGGTTGTCATGAACATCTTTCCATAAACTTGAGTGAAAGTAAAGACTTAATGATTTTCTTGTTGAATTTATGCCTAGCACCGAGTGGATATTGAAATGAGATGGAGGTTCCCACCTAGTTGAGTTTGGGCTTTCATGGAGGTTCCCACCTAGTTTAGTTTGGGCTTCCCACATGGGATGTCTCACCTAGAAGAGTATGGATTTCCCCAAGTGTGTCTCATGAGATGGAAGCCTCACCTAGTGGAATTTGGGTTTCTAGTAGCAATCTCTGTATCCCATAACTACATGCCTTCTAGGAAAGTTAGCTAGTGGAACCGACTAAGATAACAAATCGGTATTACCTTGGGAAAGTGGACCAACCCTTGATGATGTGGGTAACACCATGAGAGATCATGTGATAGCTCATATGTTCTCATGTCGGTTAAGGCTATATCCCAAATAAACAAGTTTGGTAATGAACTAAGATTGTGCTCAATGTAGCATATCGTAGGGTTCAAACCTCATGGGCTAAGATTATGCATAAGGTAGCATCTCCTAGAGTCCAATCAAAGTAATTGTCTAAGATTATGCTTGAAGGAGCATCTCCTAGAGATCAAACTAAATAAACTAGGAGTATGCTTTAAGTAGTATCTCCTAGAGTTCAAATATGATGAACTAAGATATACCTAATATGGTATACCCTAGGGTTGAACCTTAATGAACTAACATGTACTTAATATGGTATATCCTAGGGTTCCGAGTAATGAGGGACTAAGACAAATTAGTGAAGGACCTCATAATATTTTCAAAGTATAAATGGACTTAGATATGCTTGAGTAGTGCCTCCAAAAGTCCATAATAATTATGAACCTAGACATGATAAAATATGTATTTCATAGGGTCCAACTTTATAATGAACTTGTATTATGCTTTAAGTAGCATCTCCAAGAGTTCAAGTCTAATGAACTTAGATTATGCTTTAAGTAGCATCTACAAGGTTTCAAACATGATGAACTAAGATGTACCTAGGTTAGTACCTCTTAGGCTTCAAAAGAAGAAGGAACTAAGATAGACTTAGTAAAATGTCGCCTAGGGTTCCCATGCTTTAAAAGAGGGCTAATCTCTAATTAAGGAACATGAGTATGATGACCTAAATAAGTACTTAGTATGAGTAGTAGTATGGGATGCTACTCATGCCTTGCATAAGTATGACAAAAGGTTACCTTATGAGTGTTGTCTTACATGAGTTATGCTTGATGGATAGTTGCTATAGATGCCTTCCAAGATGTGTTTGACTTCAGGTGATAATTCCCTTGTCTACATGAAGTAAGCCAATAGTGATACCAAAAAAGGGTGAATATGACTAGGATGACTTCAAGGTTATACTTAGGGTGAAGGGTAGTATGGGATGCATTTCATGCAATGCACAAGTGTGCCTTGAGGTTACTTAGAAGTATGGTTCCCTCATGGTAGAAAGGTTTAAGACTTAACCATGCATATAGTCCATGACTAGGATGACCAAAAAGGGCTACTTAGCTTGGGTGGTATTATGGGATGTTATTCATACTTTGCACTTGTATGCTTTAGAGGTTACTTGAGAATGGTGCTATTTTGGTAAAAATGACCAAGAGTCAATTATACTTGTCTGATACCTATGATGAAGACTTGGCTTATTCTGATTATGGCATGTCTCCTATGCTCATTAACTATGTCTTATGATTGACTTATGTTTAAATGATGCTTGTGTTGATGATTATTCTATGGCTATGTTGATTGTGTTATGACCATGTTATTATCTCTTATGCTTATGCCTTATGTTGACTAACCATTTTGAGATGCTCTTATGATGTTCTGCTATCTTTCATACTTGGTACATTTTTTACTAACGCATATTGCCTACATTCTAATCAAATGTACGGTTTTGGAGATTCAGTTCATTTGGTGGCTAGGTTTCTAAGGTGCAAGGAGTGTTGAAGATCTCCGTGAGTCCTCATAGATTTGAGGACAAACTAACCATTTCCATTATGTCTTTATTTCATGTTTTTGAGACTATTGTATGGGCTGTGTCCCAAGAGTTTATTCTAAAAAGTTGTCTTAGATGGTTTGAGACAAAGTATAGAAAGTCTTCCGCTTGCTTTTATGAATAATGACTTTGATTGTAAAAGTTTTAAATTTTCCCATATTTTCTATTATCTTATGTTCAGGATATGCTAAGGGCTTGTATACGACCCCTTCAGGGTCAACTACGCCATGTTACATCTACGGCGTACCCTTGGGTCGTGACTAACTTGTATCGGAGCATTAGGTTTTGGGATAGTTTTAAGATGTCTCAAACCACATCTAGTAGAGTCTTGTTCATAAATGTGAAGTGTGCCATATTTTATGAATAGGAGGCTCTTGGATGCTTAAGAAATGTCACTTCTTCATTCACTAAGTTGTGCTATAAAGTTTAGATCTAGTAGGTCTTTCTCCTAACCTTTGCCCTATGATTTTTCAGGTTATGTCTAATACTAGGGCTAATGTTAGGAGGGATGAGGAGGACAATGGAGAACAAGAGGTTCCTCCAGAAGTTCCTAACCAAGCTCCTCCTCAAGTTCCTAATGATGAAGGGGCTATGACCAATGTTGAAATAAGGGCAGCTCTCCAAACATTGACTCAACTCATGGCAAGTCTAGCTCAAGTCGTGACCACTCAAACCCAAGCTATAACGGCCCAAGACAACCGAGATGTTGGGCCCCTGGCATATCATAATGAGAGCACCATGGTTTCCAGGTTGAGATATCTCACAAGAATTAACCCTCTTATGTTCTTTTCTTCCAAAGTGAATAAGGATCCACAAGAGTTTGTGGAAGAGATCTACAAGATAGTTGATACAATGGGGGTGACTTCTAGTGAGAAAGTCGAACTAGCCACCTATCAATTGAAGGATGTGGCCCAAGTATGGTATATTCAATGGAAGGATAATGGGCCTATAAGAGCGGGTCCCATAAGTTGGGAAGTGTTCAAGCAAGTATTCCTTGGTAGGTTCTTTTACCGTGAGAATAGGGAAATCAAAGTTGAGGAGTTTATCAACCATCGTCAAGGAGGTATGAGTGCTCAAGAATATTCCCTAAAATTCACTAAGTTGTCCAAGTATATTCCATTCTTAGTGGAAAATCCAAGAGATGAAATGAGTCGATTTGTGACCGGAGTGTCCGAATTTATTGAGAAAGAATGTCGTGCGGCAATGATTCATGATAATATGGACATCTCACGTGTAATGGTGTATGCTTAACAAGTTGAGGAGACAAAGCTTAGGAAGAAAAATAGGGAAGTTAAAAGACCTAGAACCGATGATGTTAGGATTTCTCCAATGCTAGCTCCGATGGATATGGTCAACCTAGGACCCAACAAAAACTTTCCAACCAAGAGAGGGTGTCTAAACCTAAGCCTCTAAGAGGGAGTAATAGTTAAACCGTGTTGCTTAAGCCTACTTGCTCCAAGTGTGGGAGAAAGCGTTATGATGAGTGTCTAGCTGGAAAGGAAGGGTGCTATGGTCGTGGTAAGAGGGTCACAAGAAGAGAGATTGTCCAATACTTAGGGCTAAAGAGAGGGAGGACAAGTCCAATGCTCCCAAGTAATCATAGGTTTTATGATCTCCAGTCTAGAGAAGATCAAGAGTGATCTCGTCATGTCCCTTCCGGTATGTGCTTTATGCTTTAGTATATTTCCAGATTTCTTGTCTTTTGTGACTTGTTATATTGGACTTTGAAGTTGTTTTTTTTGTATGCATGATGTTTAACGAAGTTTGTGTAGGCTTACTCCCAAGTGGGGGATAGTGTGCCTATCTAGTGGGGTTATTGTGTGCTTTATGTGTTGTCATGATTTCTTTATACGCATATTCATGAAAATGCTTAGGTCTTGTTAGAAATGACTTACATGCATTGTTTTTCTCATGTTGTACAGCTTAGAGTAGATTAGAATATAGGCTTCATGAGTTGATTATGAGCATGCCCTAGTTTGTGAAGTTGAAAGATTCCTCCTTGAACAGATGCATTTGAAGAGTGATTTGCATTTAGGCTCTATGTGTGTGTGTGTTGAGCATGTTTTAGTTAGGAGATGTTAGTTCCTCTTTTAAAAGAAGTAGATATAGAATTCTATGCATTTTTGGGTTGGTAGAAGTGGTTACTTCTCCCTTGTGCTGCATTGAATGAGTTTAGTTTTGGATTGAAGTTGTCTTGCTTTATGGTGTGCATTTAGATGTAGTACAGGCATAATGGGCCGCTAGGTTAGAGTTGTGACTTTAAGAGGTGTTTAAAGTTTCATTCGAGGATGAATGTTCCCAAGTGGGGAATATTGTAACACCCCGGAATTTTTGTGAGTTGAACTAGTGAGTGCTAGAGTCTTTGGAAAGAGTTTTGCAATGCCGTATGAGGGTTAAAACTTGAAAAAATTGTTCCCGTACTTAGAATAGGGGTTTTAGGGTTTAAACGTCCGGGTACGAACACCCAAGGACCACCCAAGGGGTCCTTGAGGAGTACCCCAAAACAGACCCTTAATCTGGAAAAAAAAAAGTGTGTACTACGGTGGCAATCTACTTGGCGTAGACTGAACCACGCCCCGTAGGTCATGCGCGTAGGTCAGGTCTGCAATGGCCTGCAACTTCTTAGCTGCAGACCTCAACCACGAGACCTAATGACGGCCAGTAGACCCATCCACGGTCCGTGGATGGGTGATCCGTAGATGCTGCCAGTTTTGTGACTTTTAGTTTTAAGTTGGGGGATTGGGAATTGATTAGTTAATTAATTAGGGGTTAAGGGAGGTCCGTTAGTTAGTTAATTATCCACCTATATATGTATAATACACCCATAAACTAATCACTTTAAATCATTCATCTAAAGGCCCCATATCACTTTCCAAATATTCTCTCTCTAAAAGGAATGAAGAAGAAGAAGAAGATGGGCAGCAACTAGGTCGAATTCATCATTGATTCAAGATTTGTTTAGGGTTTTGATTAAAGGGATGTGAAGCTTAATCATCCATGGGTTCTTCCACCCATGGAGCCCCCATAAATCAAAAACCCCATTCTAGCTAGGGTTGTGCTTGCATTGTGGGTAGGGCTTGGGTGTGATTCTAATCTAGTGGATATCACCCAATTATGCTTGAATTAGATTTTTTTAATGATATTATGATGATTTCATGTGACTTCTATGGTGAACCCTAATATAAATTGATGAGTGTGATGTTTGTGGGTTGATGCCATTAGAGGTGAAATTGAAGGTTCATTAGTGATCTTCCTAAATCATTATCATGTGTAGTAATTGATCAAAGTTAGGATCATATAATCATGAACTGAACTAGACTCTATTGTGTAGGATTGATGTTGACTTGTAAAGTTAGAATTGAACCTTTATGATCAATTATGGTTAGAATCACCTAGGAATGATGAATATGATTAAGAATACTTTAAAACTAGATATGAATGGTGATGATAAGAAGTAAAGCTTGAATATAAGGCTTGTAGTAATGAATCTTGATAACTAGGATTTGAAGGTTAGTCTAATATGATTAACTATGAAGGATAAGGCTTTGAGAGTAAAATCTACATATGAATCCAAGGTTAATGAATAGTATTGAGTGGAGAGAACTTTACCTACCTAAATCACCTATTGAATCATAGATGGTAGGAAGTGATAGAATCAATTAGGTCATAAAGAGATCCTTGTCTAATGTAGAATTCTAGGCATGATACTAAGTATGAATATAAACTTAACATGAAAGACTTCTCACATAGTAATGGTTCTAGGGTTGAAGGACTTCTCCTAACTAATTGAACCTAAGGCTAGAGGGTCTTTATACCTAGGTCATGGGTGGTGATAGTTGCTCACACATGATCTAAAAGAGGTATTAGCATGGATTGGTTGTCATGAACATCTCTCCATAAACTTGAGTCAAAGTAGAGACTTAATGATTATTTTGTGGAATTTTTGCCTAGCACCGAGTGGATATTGAAATGAGATGGAGGTTCCCACCTAGTTGAGTTTGGGCTTTCATGGAGGTTCCCACCTAGTTTAGTTTGGGCTTCCCACATGGGATCTCTCACTTAGAAGAGTATGGATTTCCCCAAGTTTGTGTCATGAGATGGAAGCCTCACCTAGTGGAATTTGGGTTTCTTGTAGCAATTTCCGTATCCCATAACTACATGCCTTGTAGGAAAGTTATCTAGTGGAATCGACTAAGCTAACCAAACGGTCTTACCTTAAGCAAGTGGACCAACCCTTGATGGTGTGGGTAACACCATGATAGATCATGTTATAGCTCATATGTTCTCATGTCGGTTTAGGCTATATCACAAATAAACAAGATTGGTAATGAACTAAGATTGTGCTCAATGTAGCATTTCCTAGAGTCCAATGCAAGTAATGGTCTAAGATTATGCTTGAAGGAGCATCTCCTACAGATCAAATTAAATGAACTTAGAGTATGCTTTAACTAGTATCTGCTAGAGTTCAAATATGATGAACTAAGATATACCTAATATGGTATATCCTAGGGTTCAACCTGAATGAGCTAAGATGTACTTAATACGGTATTTTCTAGGGTTCCAAGTAATGAGGGACTAAGACAAATTAGTGAAGGACCTCATAATGTTTAAGAGTATAAATGGACTTAGATATGCTTGAGTAGGGCCTCCAAGAGTCTATTATGATAATGAACCTAGACATGATAAAAGAAGTATTTTATAGGGTCCAACTTTTTAATGAACTTGGATTATGCTTTAAGTAAAATCTCCAAGAGTTCAAGTTTAATGAACTTAGATTATGCTTTAAGTAGCATCTACAAGGTTTCAAACATGATTAACTAAGATGTACCTAGGATAGTACCTCTTACGGTTCAAAACAAGAAGGAACTAAGATAGACTTAGTAAAGTGTCTCCTAGGGTTCCCATGCTTTAAAAGAGGGTAGATCTCTAATTAAGGAACATGAGTATGACGACCTAAAGAAGTACCTAGTATTAGTAGTAGTATGGGAATATACTCATGCCTTGCACAAGTATGACTAAAGGTTACCTTATGAGTGTTGTCGTACATGAGTTATGCTTGATGGATAGTTGCTAAAGATGCCTTCCAAGATGTTTTTGACTAGAGGTGATAATTCCCTTGTCTACATGAAGTAAGCCAACAGTAATACCAAAGGTGGGTGAATATGACTAGGATGACTTAAAGGTTATACTTAGAGTGAAGGGCAGTATGGGATGCATTTCATGCATTACACAAGTGTGCCTTGAGGTTACTTAGAAGTATGGTGCCCTCATGGTAGAAAGGTTTAAGACTTAACCATGCATATATACCATGAATAGGATGACCAAAAAGGGATACTTGGCTTGGGTGGTATAATGGGATGCTATTCATACTTTGCACTTGTATGCTTTTGACGTTACTTGAGAATGGTGCTATTTTGGTAAAAATGACCAAGAGTCAATTATGCTTGTGTGATACCTATGATGAAGACTTGGCTTATTATGATTATGACTTGTCTCCTATGCTCATTAACTATGTCTTATGATTGACTTATTTTTATATGATGCTTGTGTTGATGATTATTATATGGCTATGTTTATTGTGTTATGACCATGTTATTATCTCTTATGCTTATATCTTATGTTGACTAACTATTTTGAGATGCACTTATGATTTTGTGCTAGATTTCATACTTGGTACATTTTGTACTAATGCATATTGCCTACATTCTAATTAAATGTAGGATTTTGGAGATTGAGTTCATTTGGAGGCTAGGTTTCTAAGGTGCAAGGAGAGTTGATGATCTTGGTGAGTCCTCATAGCTTCGAAGACAAACCAACCATTTCCTTTATGTCTTTATTTCATGTTTTTGAGATTATTGCATGGGTTGTGTCCCAAGAGTTCATTTTAAAAAGTTGTCTTATATGGTTTGAGATGAAGTATAGAAAGTCTTCTGCTTTCTTTTATGAATAATGACTTCGATTGTAAAAGTTTTAAATTTTCCCATATTTTCTATTAACTTATGTTCAGGATATGCTAAAGGGCTTTTATGAAACCCCTTCGGGGTCAACTACGCCATGTTACGTCTAGGGGGTACCTTTGAATTCTGACCAACTTGGTATCAGATCATTAGGTTTTGGGATGGTTTTAGGATGTCTCAAACTACATCTAGTAGAGTCTTGTTCATAATTGTGAAGCGCGCCACATTTTATGAATATGAGGCTATTGGATGCTTAAGAAATCTCACTTCTTCATTCTCTAAGTCGTGCTATAGAGTTTAGATCTAGTAGGTCTTTCTCCTAACCTTTGCCTTATGATTTTTCAGGTTATGGATAATACTAAGGCTAATGTTAGGAGGGATGAGGAGGACAATGGAGAACAAGAGGTTCCTCCAGAAGTTCCTAACCAAGATCCTCCTCAAGTTCCTAATGATAAAAGATTAATGCCCAATGTTGAAATAAGGGCGGCTCTCCAAACATTGACTCAACTCATGGCGACTCAAGCTCAAGCCGTGACCACTCAAGCCCAAGCTATGACGGCCCAAGCCAATCAAAATGTTGGGCCCCGGGAAACCCTAATGAGAGAACCATGGCTTCTAGGTTGAGAGATCTCACAAGAATGATCCCTCCTATGTTCTTTGGTTCCCAAGTGAATGAGGATCCACAAGAGTTTGTGGAAGAGATCTACATAATAGTTGGTGCAATGGGAGTGAATTCTAGTGAGAAAGCCGAACTATCCACCTATCAGTTGAAGGATGTGTCCCAAGTATCGTATACTCAATTGAAGGATAATTGGCCTATAAGAGCGGGTCCCATATGTTAGGAAGTGTTCAAGCAAACATTCCTTGGTAGGTTCTTTCCCCGTGATAAGAGGGAAGCCAAAGTTGAGGATTTTATAAACCTTCATCAAGGAGGTATGAGTGCTCAAGAATATTCCCTAAAATTCACTAAGTTGTCCAAGTATGCTCCATCCTTAGTGGCAAATTTGAGAGATAAAATAATTCGATTTGTGACCGGAATGTCCGAATTTATTGAGGAAGAATGTCGTGCGGCAATGCTTCATGATAATATGGACATCTCACGTGTAATGGTGTTTGCCTAACAAGTTGAGTAGGCAAAGCTTAGGAAGAAAAATAGGGAAGTTAAGAGACCTAGAACCGATGATGGGGATTTCTCCAATGCTAGTTCTGATGGATATGGTCAACCTAGGACCCAACAAAAACTTTCCAAGCAAGAGAGGGTGTCTAAACCTAAGACTCTAAGAGGGAGTAATAGTGAATCCGTGTTGCTTAAGCCTACTTGCTCCAAGTGTGGGAGAAAGCATTATGGTGAGTGTCTAGCCGGAAAGAAGGGGTGCTATGGTTGTGGTAATGAGGGTCACAAGAAGAGAGATTGTCCAATCCTTAGGGCTAAAGGGAGGGAGGAAAAGTTCAATTTTCCCAAGTAATTATGCTCTCCAATCTAGAAAAGATCAAGAGCGATCTCGATATGTCCCTTTCGGTATGTGCTTTATGCTTTAGTAAATTTCTGGATTTCTTTTCTTTTGTGACTTGTTATGTTGGACTTTGAAGTTGTTTTTTTTTTGTATGCATGATTTTTAGAGAAGTTTGTGTAGGCTTACTGTGAAGTGGGGGATATTGTGCCTATCTAGTGGGGTTATTGTGTGCTTTATGTGTTGCCATGATTTCCGTATTTGCATGCTCATGAAAATGCTTAGGTCTTGTTAGAAATGACTTATATGCATTGTTTTTCTGATGTTGTAGTGCTTTGAGTAGATTGGCATAAAGGCTTCATGAGTTGATTATGAGTATGCCCTAGTTTGTGAAGTTGAAAGATTCCTCCTTAAATAGATGCAATTTAAGAGTGATTTGCATTTAGGCTCCATGTATGTGGGTGTTGAGCATGCTTTAGTTAGGAGATGTTATTTCCTCTTTTAAAAGAAGTAGATATAGAATTATATGCATTTTTTGGTTGGTAGAAGTGGTTCCTATTCCCTTGTATTGCATTGAATGAGTTTAGTTTTGGATTGGAGTTGTATTGCTTTATGGTCTGCATTTAGATGTAGTGCATGCATAATGGTCTTCTAGGTTAGAGTTGTGACTTTAAGAGGTGTTTAAAGTGTAATTCGAGGACGAATGTTTCCAAGTGGGGGAAATTGTAACAACCCGGAATTTTAGTGAATTGAACTAGTGAGTTCTAGAGCCTTTGGAAAGAGTTTTGGAGTGTCGTATTAGGGTTAAAACTTGAAAAAATGGTTCCTATACTTAGAATAGAGGTTTTAGGGGTTAAACGTCCGGGTACGAACACCCAAGGGGTCCTTGAGGAGGACCCCAAAACAGACCCTTAATCTGAAAAAAAAAGAGTGTGAACTACGGTGGCAATATACTTGGCGTAGATTGAACCACGCCCCGTAGGTCATGCACGTAGGTCAGGTCTGCAATGGCCTGCAACTTCTTAGCTGCAGACCTCAACCACGAGACCTAATGACGGCCAGTAGACCCATCCACGGTCCGTGGATGGGTGATCCGTAGATGCTGCCAGTTTTGTGACTTTTAGTTTTAAGTTGGGGGTCTGGGAATTGATTAGTTAATTAATTAGGGGTTAAGGGAGGTCGGTTAGTTAGTTAATTATCCACCTATATTTGTATAATACACCCATAAACTAATCACTTTAACTCATTCATCTAAAGGCCCCATATCACTTTCCAAATATTCTCTCTCTAGAAGGAAAGAAGAATAAGAAGAAGATGGGCAGCAACTAGGTCGAATTCATCATTGATTCAAGAGTTTTTTAGGGTTTTGATTAAAGGTATGTGAAGCTTAATCATCCATGGGTTCTTCCACCCATGGAGCCCCCATAAATCAAAAACCCCATTCTAGCTAGGGTTGTGCTTGCATTGTGGGTAGGGCTTGGGTGTGATTCCAATCTAGTGGATATCGCCCAATTATGCTTGAATTAGCTTTTTTTAATGATATTATGATGATTTCATGAGACTTCTATGGTGAACCCTAATATAAATTGATGAATGTGATGTTTGTGGGTTGATGCCATTAGAGGTGAAATTGAAGGTTCATGAGTGATCTTCCTAAATCATTATCATGTGTAGTAATTGATCAAAGTTAGGATCATATAATCATGAATTGAACTAGAATATATTGTGTAGGATTGATGTTGACTTGTAAAGTTAGAATTGAACCATTATGATCAATTATGGTTAGAATCACCTAGGAATGATGAATATGATTAAGAATACCTTAAAACTAGATATGAATGGTGATGATAAGAAGTAAAGCTTGAATATAAGGCTTGTAGTAATTAATCTTGATAAATAGGATTTGAAGGTTAATCTAATATGATTAACTATGAAGGATAAGGTTTTGAGAGTAAAATCTACATATGAATCCAAGGTTAATGAATAGTATTGAGCGCAGAGACCTTTACCTACCTAAATCACCTATTGAATCATAGATGGTTGGAAGTGATAGAAACACTTAGGTCATTAAGAGTTCCTTGTCTAATGTAGAATTCTAGGCATGATACTAAGTATGAATATGAACTTAACATGAAAGACTTCTCACATAGCAATGGTTCTAGGGTTGAAGGACTTCTCCTAACTAATTGAACCTAAGGCTAGAGGGTCTTTATACCTAGGTCATGGGTGGTGATAGTTTCTCACACATGATCTAAAAGAGGTATTAGCATGGATTGGTTGTCATGAACATCTCTCCATAAACTTGAGTCAAAGTAGAGACTTAGTGATTATTTTGTGGAATTTTTGCCTAGCACCGAGTGGATATTGAAATGAGATGGAGGTTCCCACCTAGTTGAGTTTGGGCTTTCTTGGAGGTTGCCACCTAGTTTAGTTTGGGCTTCCCAAATGGGATCTCTCACTTAGAAGAGTATGGATTTCCCGAAGTTTGTGTCATGAGATGGAAGCCTCACCTAGTGGAATTTGGGTTTCTAGTAGCAATTTTCGTATCCCATAACTACATGCCTTGTAGGAAAGTTAGCTAGTGGACCAACCCTTGATGGTGTGGGTAACACCATGAGAGATCATGTGATAGCTCATATGTTCTCATGTCGGTTAAGGCTATATAAAAAATAGACAAGATTGGTAATGAACTAAGATTGTGCTCAATGTGGCATCTCCTAGAGTCCAATGCAAGTAATGGTCTAAGATTATGCTTGAAGGAGCATCTCCTAGTGATCAAACTAAATGAACTTAGAGTATGCTTTAAGTCGTATCTCCTAGAGTTCAAATATGATGAACTAAGATATACCTAATATGGTATATCCTAGGGTTCAACCTGAATGACCTAAGATGTACTAAATATGGTATATCCTAGGGTTCCAAGTAATGAGGGACTAAGACAAATTAGTGAAGGACCTCATAATGCTTAAGAGTATAAATGAACTTAGATATTGTAACGACCCGAGAGCACCCCCTAGCCGTTACATGCGTATTAGACCTCTCAGAGGTCTTATACAAGCCTTAGCATTCATTCATCGCATAGATCATAAAAAATCACTAAGAATTTAAAACTTTTATTCAATAACATCAATACGCAAGCGGAACCTACTAAGTCTCTTTAGCCAATCTTAGACAAGAACTTAAAACGTACTAAGGGACACGGCCCTTTACAATGAATTTAAACTAAAGTGTCTATTACAATGACTAAGAAACTACTAAACATAGTCCTCGAATCTTGAGGACATACCAAAGACTTGGAAGTGTGAAGCAATCCAAGCAACTCCAAAACACACTCTCCTCCTAGTTACCACAACCTACACTTGTAGTAAAATAGAAGAAAAGGGGTTAGTACAACACACGTACTAAGTATGAGGATATGCAAAACATGCTAAAAAGGACATTTGTTAGGAAGATATGCTTTCATGCCATTTTGATAAAATCTCATGAACATCAACATAATAGGCACCTTACAAGTCACAACCAACGATACAAAGTCATATGCTTCACAAT
>JAJONZ010091497.1:0-11479 GCA_029582445.1 Solanum paucissectum | reverse complement strand
TCAGATCCTATTGCATTGACCATTTATCAGTATATCCAGTATTCAGTTTCAACATGTATAAATTGGTCACTGCATTCAGTTATCTCAGCATTCAACATCTATATCATGTTCAGATTATATCATTGCTTATTTGCTTTGTTCAGTTATATGTTATTTCAATTGTATTTTGTCCTGCATGCTCAGTACCATTCAAGTATTGACGCATCTCTACGCTACATCTTCTCATGATGTAGGTTCAGGTTCTCAGCATCCAGATCACGCTTGGATCGATTCCCGGTCTTCAGTTCAGCAGCATCAGTGGTGAGTCCTCATTCTTCGAGGACTAGTGACTTGTTTATCTTTATCGCTTTTAGTCTGTAGTATCAGTTTTGCTATATCTAGTTGGGGCATGTCCTAACATTTCTAGTCAGTTTAGAGGCTTATTTCAGACATAGTTAGATTTAACTTAGTATTGAGTTAATATTTTCTTTGTATTAAAACTCATCAGTTTTCATTCATTTCAGATTTAGTATATGGATATTCCCCACCATTTCAGATTTATTTATGATTATAGCTTTCGCATCAGTTTATTATATTTAGCATGATCATGATCATGCCAGCAAGGTTAGCTTGGGATCACTTGTGGTCCTAGGTCCTGTGTCCGCGTCTCAGGGGTAGTCTCGGGGCGTGACAAACTTGGTATCAAAGCACTAGGTTTAAGAGTCCTAGGATGTATTAAAAGCCGCACTAAGTAGAGTCTTTTTCATAGGTGTGAAGTGCACCACATCTAATGAGCAGGAGGCTACAAAGTGTTTTAGGAAAATCTTCACTTTCTTGTTACTCTTATCGTGCATAAGGTATGATCTAATTCCATTCTAACTTGATGTTCTACGTTTTAGTGATCATGCCTCCTCATAGATTTAACGCTAGGAGAGCTAATTTCAGGAACGCGAACGCAGCTCCTCCAGTCCCAGATCAGGAAGTTTCAAATGCAGAGTTCAGGAATGCCATTTAGATGTTGGCTCAGAGCATGGCCAATCAGAACAACCAGAGGGTTCAAGCTCCTGTGAATACTAATGTTGGGTCAGCCGCAGCTAGGGTGAGAGACTTTGTTAGAATGAACCCTCCAGAATTCTTAGGGTCGCAAGTTGGAGAAGATCCCCAAAACTTCATTGACGGGGTCAAGAAGATCTTTGAAGTGATGCGAGTGACTGAATATGATCGGGTTGAGCTAGCTTCTTACCAAATTAAGGATGTGGCTTGTATCTGGTATACTCAGTGGAAGTATAGTAGAGGTACGAATGCAGCTCCTATTACTTGGGATTGCTTTAGTGAGACTTTTCTAGACAGGTTCTTCCCTATTGAGTTAAGAAAGGCAAGGGCCCAAGAGTTTATGAATTTGAAGAAGGGTAACATGACTGTTCAGGAGTATGGGCTCAAGTTCAACAAACTCTCTAGGTATTCTCCTCACATGGTTGCTGATTCTAGGGCACAAATGAATAAGTTCTTGTATGAAGTGTCAGACTTGGTTAAAACAGTGTAGAAATGTTATGTTGTTGGGAGATATGAACATCTCTAGGCTCATGACTCATGCTCAGCAGGTTGAGGCTGATAATCTTAGGGAACAGGCCAAGGAGAACAAGAAGGCTAGAACAGGCAACTATGACTACTCTCAATAGAAATTGGGTGGTGGTAATCGCTCGCAGCAGAAATTTTTAGCGCCTTCATCAGCTAATGTTCAATCTCCCAAGTTCCATAATGATCAGAAGGGTAGGGCGTTAGGCTCTAAGTTTTAGGATGGTGTTTCGGGCACCAAATCATACCCTACTTTCCCTAAGTGTGGTAAGAACCATCCAGGCGAGTGTCTTGCTGGAAAAGAAGGATGCTTTGGGTGTGGTCAGTCGGGTCACAGGTTGAAAGATTGTCCTTCTAGACAGGGTTAGAGAGGAAATGGTAGAGCTCAGTCTACTACTACAGTAGCACCAACAGGTCACCCGACTCAGCAGGGTAACTCTTCTGGTATAGGTGGCGGACAACGCCAAAATAGGCTCTATGCTTTTCAGGCTCGACAGGATCAGGAAGGTTCTCCTGATGTGGTCACTGGTACGTTACAAGTCTTTGATCTTGAGGTTTATGCATTGTTAGATCCAGGGGTTACTCTATCTTTTGTAACTCCTTTCATAGCAGTCCATTTCAGTGTTAGTCCAGAAACTCTCTCAGAACCTTTCTCAGTCTCTACTCCAGTTGGTAAACCAGTTATAGCTAGATGGGTATACAGAAATTACCCTGTCACAGTCTCTCAAAAAATCACCTCAGCAGATCTTGTAGAGTTAGAAATGGTAGACTTCGATGTCATTCTAGGTATGGTTTGGTTACATTCTTGTTATGCCTCAATCGACTGTAGAACTAGGATTGTTCGCTTTCAGTTTCCAGACGAACCAATCCTAGAATGGAAGGGTAGTAGCTTAGCGCCTAGGGTTCCATTCATTTCTTACTTTAAGACCAGAAAAATGATCTCTAAGGGTTATCTTTATCATCTAGTTCGGGTGAAGGACTCTAGTTCTAAAACCCCAGCTCTTGAGTCAGTTCTAGTGGTTAATGAGTTTCCAGAAGTGTTTCCATAAGATCTTCCCGGAGTTCCTCCCGATAGGGAAATCGACTTTGGAATTGATCTACTTCCAGATACCCAGCCTATTTCTATCCCTCCTTACATAATGGCTCCATCTGAGCTTAAGGAATTGAAAGAGCAGTTGAAAGACCTTCTAGATAAGGGCTTCATCAGACCTAGTATTTCGCCATGGGGTGCACCAGTGTTTTTTCATGAAGAAGAAAGATGGTTCTCTCAGAATGTGCATTGACTATAGATAGTTGAACAAGGTCACAATAAAGAATAAGTATCCCATTCCCAGGATTGATGACTTGTTTGACCAACTTCAGGGTGCTAGTAATTTCTCAAAGATAGACCTCATATCGGGTTATCATCAGCTTAAAGTCAGAGATAGTGACATTCCGAAGACAGCCTTCAGAACTCGGTATGGTCATTATGAATTTGTAGTCATGTCATTTGGACTAACCAATGCTCCTGTAGCTTTCATGGATTTGATGAACAGAGTGTTCAAGCAGTATTTGGACTTGTTCGTCATCGTCTTTATTGATGATATCCTCATTTACTCTAGGAGTGAGGAAGAACATGCAAGTCACTTGAGAGTGGTTCTGCAAAATCTCAAAGATCACCAGTTCTTTGCGAAATTTAACAAGTTTGAGTTTTGGTTACAAGAAGTTGCTTTCCTTGGGCATATTGTGTCTAGTGAAGGGAATTGAGTAGATTCCCAGAAGATAGAAGCAGTGAAACAATGGCACAGACCTACCTCAGCTATAGATATCAGGAGTTTCTTGGGTTTAGTAGGTTATTACAGAAGGTTTGTGGAAGTATTCTAATCCATAGCCTCACCATTGACAAAGTGACTCAGAAAATGGTCAAGTTTCAGTGGTCAAATGATTGCGAGAAAAGCTTTGTAGAATTTAAAACTAGGTTGACTATAGCTCCTGTCTTGACTCTACCAAAGGGTTCATATGGTTATGTGATTTATTGTGATGCGTCCAGAGTCGGCCTAGGTTGTGTGTTGATGCAGCAAGATAAGGTTATAACTTATGCTTCCAGGCAACTTAAGGTGCATGAGAAGAATTACCCAACTTATGACCTTGAGCTAGCAGCAGTGGTGTTTGCACTTAAGATTTGGAGACATTATTTATATGGTGTTCATGTAGATGTGTTCACAGACCATAAGATCCTTCAGTAGGTGTTCACCCAGAAAGAGTTGAATCTTCGCCAGAGAAGATGGCTAGAGTTCCTCAAGGATTATGATATGAGTGTGCATTACCATCTTGGTAAGGCAAATGTAGTAGCAGATGCTCTTAGCAGACTATCTATGGGTAGTGTAGCACATGTTGAAGAAGAGAAGAAAGAATTAGCAAAGGATGTTCACAGACTTGCTCGCTTAGGAGTTCGTCTTATGAGCATATCAGATGGTGGTGTAACAGTTCAGAATGGGGTAGAATCTTCTTTGGTAGTAGAAGTTAAGGAAAAGCAAGACAGTGATCCAATATTGCTAGAGCTAAAGGGTGCAGTACAGAAGCAGACAGTGGAGATATTCTCCCAAGGGGGAGATGGTGTGCTTCGCTATCAGGGTCGATTATGTGTTCCTGATGTAGGTGAGTTGAGACAGCATATCCTTGCAGAAGCTCATAATTCCAGATATTCCATTCATCCAGGTGCCACTAAGATGTACCGCGATCTGCGGGAAATCTACTGGTGAAATTGTATGAAAAGAGATATAGCAGATTTTGTGGCTAAGTGCCCCAATTGCCAGCAAGTCAAGGTAGAACATCAGAGATCGGGAGGTATGACTCAAGAGATTGATATTCATACTTGGAAGTGGGAAGTGATCAACATGGATTTCATCACAGGGTTACCTCGTACTCGCAGACAACATCATTCCATTTGGGTGATTGTTGATAGAGTTACTAAGTCTTCTCACTTTTTGGCGGTTAAGACTACATTTTCAGCAGAGGATTATGCCAAGCTTTACATTAATGAGATTTTGAGGTTGCATGGAGTTTCTTTGTCTATTATCTCAGATAGAGGTCCTCAGTTTACCTCTAATTTCTGGAAGTCATTTCAGAAAGGTCTTGGTACTCAGGTTAACCTTAGCACAGCATTTCATCCGCAGATAGATGGGCAGGAAGAGCGTACCATTCAGACCTTAGAGGACATGTTGAGAGCTTGTGTGATCGACTTCAAGGGTAATTGGGATGACCACCTTCCTCCTAAAGAGTTCGCCTACAACAATAGCTACCATTCCAACATTCAGATGGCCCCTTATGAGGCATTGTATGGGCGTAGATATAGATCTCTTGTTGGCTGGTTTGAAGTAGGTGAAGCAGCATTGATAGGGATAGATTCAGTCCTCTATGCTATGGAGAAAGTGCAACTCATCAGAGATAGACACTACAAGAAAAAGGTTCAGTTAAGACCAACATGTAGGGACGAGTTAATAATCCCGTCACAAAAAGTATATATTTGAGATGAGATTATATTTCGGTCCTAAAAGTTATATGTTATTGAGAAGGTAAAAAATCTTGTCCCTAAAAACTAATGACTCGTCCTAATTGTAATTGACAGACTTAGCGGGAGCGCCAAAACATTGCTAAAAAATATACTAAAACCCAAAAAAAAAAAAAAATTAAAAGTAGGCGGCAAAAAGAAACACTATTTCTAAAAGTCCAAAAAAAAATTCGTTTTTCTCTCAAAATCCATTGGTCACAACTTTGCCCTATACGTATTCTCAAGCCCAGAAGTGTCTCTTTTTCATCTCGATCAACTACGACCTAGGGCTATTCACCTCTGCCTCAAATCCTCTGAACGTATTTTCAGCATCAACGTTCTCTCAGCTGCGAATCTAAGGTATGATGTCTCTTCTTCTTCCTGTTTACTGATGATCGTTCGCTCAACTCAACAAAAGTGTCTCTTTTTCATCTTGGTTAACAACGACCTAGAGTTATTCAGCTCTGCCTCAAATCCTCTGTACGTATTCTCAGCAACAACATATTTATTTCCTTTTCACAACTGCGAATTTAATGTATGTTGTCTCTTCTTCTTCTTCTTCCTATTTACTGATCTTTTGCTCAACTCAACAAAAGCATCTTTTTTTCATCTTTATCAATAGTGACCTACGGTTATTAGGCTCTGCCTCAAATCCTCTTTAAGTATTTGCAGCAGCAACTTCTTTGTTTCCTTCTCTCAACTATAAATTTTGAGTATGATGTCTCTTCCTCTTCATCCTGTTTACTAATCTGTCGCTCAACTTTGCCCTATTATCTTGCTTTATTGAGTCCAGATTCTAATTGAAAGTTTAATTGCTTTTGAAGTGTATTCATGTTTGTAGTATATTGTGTGTTCAAAGAATCACATTAGCCATAATAGAAAGTCTTTTTTAGAAAAATAACTACTAGGACACCCTTCCTCTTTTCTTCTCTGTTTCATGATTCCCCTCTTCAATGGACACCAAAATCCCTTGTATTGAATGAATATATGATTCTTGTTTGATTAGTTGTTGATTATACAACACAAAGATTCTTTACAATGGAGTCTTGATCGACTTGTAATAACAAATTAAACGTGATTATTTTCTATATACTACAAGTTAAGTACTCGCTTTCTTTCATTAATGTGTTACGGGTTGTGAATCGGCAAATATTTTAACATCACTGATTCACTTGTATTTGAAGTCTTTAACCAGTGAATTAAATATAGCGAGCACTAAACTTTATTTCAATGATTGACAAGTAAATAGTTATTTTGGTCATTAACCTGATTTTCTTAACCAATGAATCATGCTTAAGTCTTAACATGTTTGATCTAATGAATCATATGATCATATAGAGCATACAAAATTTTCAACAAAAGAAACTGTACTTTGTCTCTTATCCTAGGAGGTGTTATCACACAAGCAGCATAGGTTCTCTCCTTCACAATGTCCTCCCATGTTCTTCTTCTTTCTTCTTCTCTTCTTCTCTTCTTTCTTCTTCTCTTCTTCTCTTCTTCTCTTTTTCTCTTCTTCTCTCCTTCTCTCCTTCATGGTTTCCCTTCTTTAATGGACAAAAGAGACCCATGTATAAATGGGTATATGATTCTTGATGGATTATTTGTTGACTATACAACATGAAGATTCTTTATAATGGAGTCTTGATCGAGTTAAGTAATTGTCATCTTTTATTAATGTGCTACAAGTCGTTAATCTACACAACTGTTAACATCACTATTTACTTGACTTTGGAGTCTTTGAACAATTAAATAAAGACAGTGATCAACAAATAAGTCAATTTGAATGGCCATTTATGTCATGTCTAGTCAACAAGCAACTATTGGCTTTAAAAAAATTACGTCAACTAATCAGATTGTAGAAGAAAATAATTATAAATGATTGATGAGAAAGAAAGTATGAGTGAAAACCTAAGCATATCTCAAAGAAAACCTTCAAAATTCTGAGAAAGAAATCTAAATATGTTGCTTTGTAAATGGTGTTCTTCTCTAATTTTGTTCAGTTTGCTCATTTTCGTTATTCATGGTTGTTGTGTCAACATATTGGCAGGAAACAAACTTTAACACTTGCGTCATACATTACCTATTTGACTCCTACACTAATGATCGTGAGAAGATGATGAACAGTAGGATAAACTACTGTAATGTAGTTATTGACTTTCTTTAATAAATGATGAACACATTAGATGGAGTGAAATTCAAATAAGTGATAGCATATGTGAACTAAAGATCAAAGCTACTCGACTAAATAAGTGTATGACAACTTCTGAACAATCTAGAAAAGAAACATATGTGATCATTTAAACGAGCAGCTTATTGCCTCAAAAGAGAAAGGTCTAAAACAAAAAAAACATAACAATTTTACCTTTCCAGCAACTGATATGTTGCTTGTTCCTTCAGCCTCTCTAACAAAAAGGGCTTCAACACCAGTAAAAGTATTGAAAACCGTCTGAACTCAGAAGTACTATTTTCTACTTTCTTGAGTTGCCTCAGTCCCTTTTTCTTTGTTGCTTCATGTTGCAAGCACTCTTCTATTGATCATCAAATTTATGTATATATTTTTTTCAGTTAACAATATATTGTACAGACTTGTCATGTACAATGTTAAGTTAAGTAGGATATTAAAATTTGAAACATTAAATTCTTTCCATCTTATTATCAAAAATTATATTTACATCAGTTATTGCCATTTGAAAGTATATTGCAATTCCTTAACTGAAAAAGTAGTCGAGGTCTACTAGAAATTGTGATCTTAGAGTTCAACTTAGTTGTGTGCATCTAATTGCAACAAGTTGTGTGCATATTATTATTTTTATTTCATTTTTAAAAAAAATCTAATTTTTATGTTTTCTCTAAGGTTATGGCACCTAGTAAGCAATGGATGGAACTTGTTGACAATCGATTTGATGAAGTCTATTTAGCTGGTGTGCAAAAGTGTTTAGATTATGCCTTTCAAAGAACAGGAGAAGAACATGAAATACGATGTCCATGTGTCAAATATTTCAATACAATTCTAGGAACTCGTAAAATAGTTGAGACACATTTGCTAATGTATGGCATAATTCGAAACTATACTTTCTGGTATCACCATGGAGAACATTTGGGTGAGCCATTGATTGAATCTGAATCTGAAGATGAAGATGGTGATGCAGTAGAAGAATGTGAGAGTGAGGATGAAGTAGAAGAATTATTGAGAGATCTATATCCTAATCTTGACGGAGGAAGTACACACACAGATTGTGATGATTTACTTGAAGAGGAACCAAATGTTGAAGCTAAATTTTTTTACCGCCTATTAAAGGATTTTGAGAAGCCACTGTACAAAAATTCAAAAGCTTCATATCAAAAGTATTGGTCGTTGGAGTAATGCGTCATTTACAATGTTATTGAAACTATTAAAAGATGAGTTGTTGCCTGAAGACGCTGATTTGCCAAACTCATATTATGAGGCAAAAAAGATAATTCAAGAACTTGGGCTTTCTTATAATAAGATTGATACTTGTACTAACGATTGCATGTTATACTGGAAGGAGGATAGCTTACTCGATTCTTGTAAAATTTGTGGTGCATCGAGATGGAGAATTAATACACATAGTGGGGAAACAAAGAATAAGAAAGGTAAAAAGATAGCTTCAAAGAGATTACGCTATTTTCCCTTAAAGCCTAAACTTCAGAGGTTGTTTATGTCTACAAAGACATCTACTCTAATGATATGACACAAGGATGAAAGAGTTGATGATGGAATAATGAGGCACCCAACTGATTCACTGGCATGGAAGTCATTTGATGAACTTCATCCTTCATTTGCAGTTGACCCTCTTAATGTTTGACTTGGACTTGCTAGTGATGGATTTCAGCCTTTTCGAAATTCATAAACCTCACATAGCATTTGGCATGTTGTTCTTATTCCTTATAATTTACCACCTTGGTTGTGTATGAAACAAGAAAATTTCATTTTGTCGATGCTTATTCCTGGTCCAAATGGTCCTGGAGATGCAATTGATACATATCTCCAGCTTTTAATAGAGGAATTGAAGGAGTTGTGGGATGTTGGTATTGAGACCTATGATACATCAACTAGAAAGAATTTTAAGTTGCATGCTACTTTGTTATGGATCATCAATTACTTTCCAGCTTATGGAAACTTATATGGATGGAGTACAAAAGGAAAACTGGCATGTCCATGTTGCAATAAGGACACAACTTCAATTTGATTGACTAGTTGTAAGAAGCAGTGTTTTATGGGTAATCGGCGTTACCTTCCTCTTAGTCATAAATGGAGAAATGAGACAAAGTTATTTGATGGTACACAAGAGAAAAGGCCCCCACAAAAAATGTGTTCTGGTATTGAGATACTCGATCAAGTGCAAGATCTTGAAGACATACAGCTATCAAAATATCCAAAGAAAAGGAAAAACATTTCACATGAAAATTGAAATGTTAATTGGAACAAGAAAAGTGTTTTTTTCAACTTCCATATAGGAAGTGTCTCTTGTTGCGACACAATTTGGATGTTATACATATTGAAAAAAAAATCTGTGATAATATCATGGGGACAATAGTGAATGTCAAAGGAAAGACCAAGGATACAATTAAAACTCGGCTAGACTTGCAAGAAATGAACATCAGGTCAGAATTGCACCCAATTCAAAATGGGGAGAAATTTGAAGTTCCAGCTGCATGCTACACATTGTCTCCTGAAGATAAGCACAAATTATGCCTTTTCTTAAGGAATCTAAAGGTTCCTGATGGGTTTTCATCTAATATTTCTCAATGGGTGAACCTAAAAGATCACAAGATATTTGGATTGAAAAGTCATGATTGTCATGTTCTTCTTCAACATTTGCTCCCTCTTGCACTTCGTGGAATGTTGTCTAAAAAAGTATGTGAACCGCTGATTGAATTATCTATATTTCTTAGTGTGCTTGGATCAAAGGAGTTGAAAATTCATAACTTGGAGCATATTGAAGCATAAATTCCAATAACACTTTGCAAGTTAGAAAAGCTCTTCCCTCCTTCATTTTTTGATGTCATGGTGCACTTACCTGTTCATTTAGCTAGTGAAGCTAAGATTGCTGGACCGATTCATTATCGGTGGATGTATCCTGTGGAACGATGGTTATATTTTTTGAAATCTCTCATTGGTAATAGGGCTTGTCCTGAAGGTTCTATTGTAGAGGGCTATATTGTCATTTAATGTATGACCTTATGTTCGAGGTATCTGCATAGAATTGACACAAAGTTCAATAAGCCTGAACAAAATTATGATGGGAATTTTAAAAAATGTAATGGAGGCTTATCTATATTTTGTCAATCTGGAAAAACTCTAGGAGCTAAAACTCTATATGAGCTTGAAGCAGATGAATTAGAACAAGCACATATTTACATACTAAAGAAATGTGATGAAGTTTTACCATATCTTGAGAATGTAGTTTTCTTTCAAATCGTCTCATTATTATTATTATTTCCTTCAGGGTAATTTCATTTCTATATGAAATTCGTGGTTTACTTTAATTTTGTAGAGAGTTTGCAAAAACTCATGAGAATGCTCGACACTTGTCTGATGCAGAGTGGAACAAACAATTTATTGAATGGTTTAAAGATAGGGTGAGTAATACATAAACATCAAATTTGATATTATAATACTGTATTACTCATTCTAAACTAGTTAACGTAATCTTGTTTATAGGTCGCACAATTGCACCAAGGAGATGAGTCATATGATGGAAGATCTCCTCTCACTTTCACGCGGTCCTACCAAATATTCCACGCATTCTAATAGTTATGTTACTAATGGATATAGATTTCATGTAGAAGATTATGATAAAAAGTTAAGGACTCAGAATTGTGTTGTTGTTGTATTGGGTGAGAATGATAAAGATAATGAGAACCTTGATTACTATGGAGTTTTAACAGATGTGATTGAGTGGCAATTTGTCATGGATAGAAGAGTGGTTTTATTTCGATGTAATTGGTTTGATGTGTTTGATGAAATAAAAGGAGTAAAAAAAAACGAGTATGATTTTGTGAGGGTTAATCCGGCCAGATTACTGAAAACAAATGAGCCCTTTGTTTTAGCAAACCAAGCATCCCAAGTGTTCTATGCTAATGATAATTCCAACAAAGGTTGGCAAGTCGCGATGAAGACTCAACCTCGTGATTCCTTTGAGATTGTTGAACAAATGGATGATGATATTGTAGAGTTAGGAAGTCCTTCAAAAAAGAAATGAAAAAGAACTAATGAGGTGAAGTATATTTATTATGAATTAGTATATTTATTGTTACACATTATTGAAATTAGTATATTTATAGTATATTTATCGTGATTCCTTTGAGATTGTTGAACAAATGGATGATGATATATTTTTTACTTTTGGATGTTTTTGCAGGTTCAAGATG
>JAJONZ010091495.1:0-19678 GCA_029582445.1 Solanum paucissectum | reverse complement strand
GTTGAGGATTTAAGGTTTCGGGTTTTGGATTTAGGGTTAGGGTTTATGGTTAAGGGTTTAGGGTTTAGGGCTTAGGGTTTATATAGTTTTAGGGTTTAGGGTTGTGGGTTTGGAGTTTAGGGTTTAGGGTTTAGGATTTAGGTTTAGGCTTTAGGGTTTCGGTTTTACAGGATTTGGGTTTTGGGTTTCGTGTTTTAGGTTTAGGGTTTAGGGTTTTGAGTTGTAGGTTTAGAATTTAGGGTTTATAGTTTATGGGTTAGGATTTAGGGTTTAGGATTTAGTATTTAGGATTTAGGGTTTAGGGTTTAGGTTTAGGTTTAGGATTTAGGGTTTAGGGTTTAGGATTTAGGGATTAGGGATTAGGGTTTAGGGTTTAGGTTTAGAGTTTGGATTTAGAGTTTAGGGTTTATGTTTTGGGTTTAGGGTTTAGGATTTAACATTTCGAGTTTAGGTTTTAGATTTTATGTTTAGGTAATAAGGTTTAGGGTTTAGTATTTAGTGTTTAGGATTTATGTTTAGGGTTTAGGGTTTAGGGTTTAAGGTTTAGGGTTTAGGGATTAGGGATTAGGGTTTAGGGTTTAGGGTTTAGGTTTAGGGATTATGGTTTATTGTTTAGCATTTAGGGTTCTGGATTTAGAGTTTAGGTGTTGGATATTAGGATTTATGGTTTATGGTTTATGGTTTATGGTTTATGGGTTATGGTTTAGGGTTTAGGGTTTAGGATTTAGGATTTAGGGTTTAGGATTTAGTGTTTAGGGTTTGGGGTTTATTGTTTAGGATTTAGGATTTAGGGTTTATGGTTTAGGGTTTAGGGTTTAGGATTTAGGATTTAGTGTTTAGGATTTAGTGTTTGGTGTTTGGGGTTTATTGTTTAGGAATTAGGGTATAGGGTTTACGTTTTGGGTTTAGGATTTAGGGTTAGGATTTAGGGTTTAGGGTTTAGGGTTTAGGGTTGGTTTAGAGCTTAGGATTTAGGGTTTAGGGTTTAGGGTTAAGAGTTTGGATTTAGGTTTTAGGTTTTAGGTTTAGGGTTAGGATTTAGGGTTTAGGGTTTAGGGTTTAGAGTTTAGGGTTTATGCATTGTGGTTTAGGGTTTGGTGTATAGGGTTTAGGGTTTAGGGTTAAGAGTTTTGATTTAGGGTTTAGGGTTTATGTTTAGGGTTTGGTTTAGGATTTAGGGAAAGTATTTAGGGTTTAGGGTTTAAGGTTTAATGTTTTTAGTTTAAGATTTAGGGTTTATGGTTTAGGTTTAGTATTTAGGATTTAGGGTTAGGGTTAAGGTTTAGGGTTTAGGGTTTATGGTTTAGGATTTAGGGTTTAGGGTGTAGGGTTTAGGGTTTAGAGTTTGCATTTAGGGTTTGGGGTTTAGGTTTAGGGTTTATGATTTAGGGCTAAGTGTTTAGGATTTAGGGTTGATGGTTTAGGGTTGAGGGTTTGGAGTTAATGGTTTGGATTTAGGGTTAGGGTTTAGGTTTTTTTTTTAGTTTTACGACCCTTGGGGGGTCAGGGGCTTAGCAACACCCCCAGGCCTTAGCATAAATGAAACAAAAAACAAGATACAACGAGGTGGACATAAAACTTACCTCCAATCATATGGTGGTTCAAAAGTCGATCATCCTACTAAGGTCAATCAACTCTTCCCCAATACTATAAAATGAAACCTAGCTTCTAAACACCTGTGAGAGGACTCCTCTCGATACAAAGAAATTAGAAAAACATAAATAAGGGAGACTATCCCTTTACAAGTGAAAACAAGAGAGGAAAAAGCCTATGCCCTATAAGGGTCTTTCTTCATACAGCCCTAACTCATAGGTAAGAGAGAACTATAATAAAGAAAGCTCGGTGATATCAAAAAGGAAAAGAAAGCTCCATGATGGTATGGTGTGGCCTTACACTGTAGTCAAAACAATCAGCAAGCAGATCAAGGCGGTTATTTAATTCTCTTAGTTTTCTTTCGTCTGAGGTTAGCCAAACCAAGCTTGTCTGTCCTGAGTAGCCCTCTGATATGAATAGGCAAGTCATGAATCCAGGTGAAGTGAGTAGCAACAAGTGTGGTGTGGCTGTGTTTGGACAATGCATCAGCAACCGTATTGCCCTCTCTGTATATGTGACGACACGAAAAGGTGTGAAATTGGCGAGTGATGTCCTGGAGTCTGAGAAAGGAGTGGTGGAGATGCTAAAGGGGTGCTATCCTGCCATCAATCCAGCTGACTAGAAGCTCTGAGTCAACCTCAAGAATGACCCCCGAATAACCATTATCTAAACTCCAAGCTAGTCCAATACAAGCCACTTTAAGCTCAGCCTGATTGTTAGTCCCGACTCCCAGAGGGCTAGCAAAAGCATGTATGAGGTCTCCATTGCAATCCCTAAGTATGCCTCCTGCGCCAATTCTCCCAGGGTTGCCAAGAGCACTACCATCGGTGTTGAGTTTGACTAGTCCAGGTGGCGGTCTAGACCAAAAAACTCTAGTAATTCTGATCTCATGGATGCACAAATCCACTTTAGCACACAATTGTCCCCATTCTGAAGGCCAGTGAAAGTATGGATAAGTCGTCTTCAAGAGCTTGTAGATGTCGCTAGTAATACCAAACTTCACCCTAAGCAAATTGGACTGTTTAGATCCATACTTTGCAGCACATCTGTTTTTCCAAAGGTTCCAACAAAAAAAAAGAGGAAGGGATCTGAGAATAAGTTGATGAAGGCCAGTATCAGTAGACTAATTCCACCAATACACAAGGAGGTTCTTAAAGGAGATTGGAACATGTTTGAAGCCCATCGAAAGAGAGAAAAATGTCCAAACACCTCTAGCAAAGTTACCCGACATTAAAACATGCTGAACATTTTCGTAACCAGGAGTACGGCAACAAACACAATATGTGGTCACTTCCGGATCAAAAGTAAGAAATCTAGCTGCAGTAGGGAGCTTATTCCGCAATGCTCTCCATAGAGCAAATGAGCATTTAAAGGGGACATGCTTCTGCCAGGTTCTCCTATCAATCAAAGAGGTAGGCTTCGTAACTCTAACTACTCCCCAAGATGAAGAACAAGAGAATATGCCCGAAGTACTGGTCTTCCAGTAAGGCTGATCAGGTATTTCAGGTTGAAAGTGAATCTGCTGGCTAAGGATCTGGGCAACCAGGGTTTGCGGGAGCTGCTGATGAAGTCAGTTAATCCTCCATTGGCCATGACAAAGAAAATCTGAAATAGTCGCCCTGCCCGGTCTACCGGGCAAAGTCCTGTGAGTAGCAAGTGAACCAATGCCAAGCCAATTGTCCCACCAAAAACTAGAATTGCCCGAGTTTATCTTCCAAAGTATATTTTCTTCCGCTCTTTCTTTGTTAGCCATAAGATTCTTCCAAGTAGAAGATTCACCAGAATCATACTTATTGGAAACCGGGTGAGAGCGTTGGCAATATTTAGCTAGAAGAAACTCCCTCCAAAGTGACTCTTTAGTCCTAAAATTCCACCATTGTTTGAGTTCAAGGGATTTGCAAACATCACGGATCTTTCTAAAACCAACCCCGCCTTCTTCACAAGGATGACATAAAGTTTCCCAAGATGCCCAATGGTATCTTTTCTTCCCATTTTTCATGCCCCAATAGAAATCCGCGGTCAACTTTTCAATCTCATTCAGGACAGGAGAAAGGGGAGAAACTGAACTAAGAAGGTGAATAGGGAGAGACTGGAGAACATGCTTAATGAGAGTAGCTTTACCACCATAACTAAGCATTTTTGTTTACAACCAGATATCCTGCCCACCACTTTAGAGATAATGCCAGAGAAGTGTGAGATCCTCTGCCTGTCAATGTAAAGCGGACAACCAAGATAAGTAATCGGTGAATCTTTCTGAGCAAACCCCGTGATAACTTTTATGAGGGCAATGGTAGGGGGATGAGCATTGGGGGAGACCATAAAGTGACTTGTATTCCTGTTAATAAGCTGACCGGAGCAATATTCATAATCAGTAAGAGTCTGCATTATCAACTCAATAGATTGTCTACCTCCCGAGGTGAAAATAATAACATCATATGCAAAACTGAGATGGTTAACTTGTGGACCTCTCTTTTCCATGTAGAAACCCCGAAAGAATTGGTTATAGTTAAGGTTGTTCAACAATCTGGACAAAACCTCTGCTCCTAAAATAGATAGGGCAGGTGCGAGTGGATCACCCTGTTTTAAGCCTCTAGTGGAGTGGAAGAAGCCATGTCTAACTCCATTCACAATCACAGAATACCAGTTGTCCGCCATAGTCCTCCAAATCATATCGATAATAACCTCACAGAAGCCCATTCTCCGAAGAACAAGGCAAGTAAACGCCCAAGAAACTTTGTCATAAGCTTTGGCCATGTCGAGTTTTATAACCACATTTCCCTCTGGATTCTTTTGATTGATTCCATGGACAATTTCTTGAGCAAGCATGATATTCTCTGAGATACTCCTCCCTTTAACGAAACCGAATTGGTTTGTAGAAATGAGACCAGGAAGGATAGGAGCAAGTCGGAGACAAATAATCTTTGAAATAATCTTGTTAGTGAAATTGCTCAGACTGATCGGTCTAAACTCAGAAAGGTGGTTTGGGAACTCCACCTTAGGAATCAAGACAAGGCATGCACGAGCAAAGTATTTCGGGAGGGCAGAACCACATAAAAAGGAACGAACCATGGCAAGGAGATCCAATTTAATTATGTCCCAGCAGGCTTGAAAAAATTTCCCGTTCATACCATCTGGCCCTGCTGCTGAGTTTGGATTCATAGAGAATACCACATTTTTAAGTTCCTCCAAGTCCGGTATAACAGTCAAGTTATCATTTTGCTCATCCGTGACAAGTGAAGGAATACAAGCCAAAAGGTCCTCCTTAACATAGTGATTCTGCTCCGTAAATAGCTCTTGAAAATTATCACAGGCAGCCTTTGCAATATTGTCATCACCCTGAATCCAGTTGCCATTATCATCTCTAACTTTGTGAATAAATATTTAGCTTTCTCCTTCGTCCCCTCATAAGAGCATGGAAGTAACTGGTGTTGGCATCTCCTTCTTTGAACCACTGCAACTGAGCCTTTTGCTTCAAAATAGACTCTTCAAGCTTTAGGTATCTGATGTATTCAGCATTAAGAGCATGCAAATAAGATCTATCCTGGTCACTATTGGTTTGGATGTATTTTTCCTCTGCAAGCCTAACGCTTCTTCAAAATCTTTAACCCGAGCAAAAATATCCCCAAACTCAATTTTAGACCAGTTGCTAAGTGTAGAACTAACTCGCTTCAGTTTCTGGTGAAAAACCCACATTAGATGCCCCTGAATATCTCGGTCCCAACAAAGTCTCACTGTATCCATGAAACTCTGATTATCAACCCAACAATGAAGAAATTTGAAATATTTTGTTGAACTATACTGCCGATCAGTCATCTCCAAGAGAAGGGGGCAATGATCTGAACCCACAAATGGCAAGTGAGTCACTATAGTGAGAGGCATTCGACTGAGCCAATTGTCATTTATCATAGCTCTGTCAAGCCTTTTCCAAACCACATCATCCGGACCTCTCCCATTGGCCCAAGTAAAAGAGGAACCATGGTAGCCCAAGTCAATCAACCCACACTTCTCAATCATGTGAAGAAACTCATAGCTCTTACTCATTCTATATGGAACACCACCAAGCTTCTCCTCCGGAGTAGTGATAACATTGAAGTCTCCAATTGTACACCACGAACTAGTAGTAGCTGATCTATGCCTGAAGATATTCCAAAGAGGAGCTCGAAGGTTATCTCGGCATTTAGCATAAATAAAGGAAATAATAAAAATATCCGCACACTCCACATGTATAAACTCACAAGTCATTTGTTGGTCATCCGAGTTAAGAAGGACACAATCAATATCATTGTTCCAAAACACCCAAATTTTTCCATTATCATTACAGATAGATTTGTACATAGTCAAGTAGTTTGTGAAGAGTTGAATATGAGTGTTGTTAGAAAAAGGCTCAAGAATGGCAATAACTGAAAGTTCATGAATTTGTTTGAGAGCTTTAAGTCTCTCCAAAGCACCAAGGGTCCTAATATTAACCCCTTGCATTCCATAGGAGTGTACTAATCATGAGGAAGTTTGAGTTTCCTCATCTGTCTGGTCCTGGTTGCTTGGGGGCCGATTCCAGAACATGGTGAAAACATAATAGTGCCCCTGGGTGAGAGTCTGTGCTCATCCACAACCTTTTACATTTGAGTAGAAAGACCAAATGTCTCAATGAGATGACGGGCATGTGCATCATCTGTGAGTTCTGGAGAGTCATTTTCTTCTTCAGAAATATCATCATTTTCATCTTTCGATACAACCTGCCTGTAGTCATCTTCCAAAGTATTACCGGAGGTGTTCAGTTTACACACCTCAATAATAGGATCTGGAGGTTCTGTGTAAGTAGGAATAGTCTGATCCTTTTTACTATCAACCTGTGAATCTGAGTCAGGAAGCACTGACTGAAGAGGAGTGATATCTATAGGACTCTTAGGATGGTCATAAATAAAATGACCAGCCTCTTTTGTAGCATTTTGATCATCTGGGAGCCGAGTACTTTGATTATCGGAGACCCGAATACCAGTCTGATCAACTGTCACATTATCCGTAGAGTTTTGATCATCTGGAACCTGAGTATCTTGATCACTAGTTTCTCCATATCCAACAATTTTTGGCGAATCCTTAGCATATAAACTAGCAATCTTCTAATCAGGAAGTTCTACTTTCTTATTTTAAGCCGCTTTTCTCTTTTGAGCATTTGGCTTTGCTTTCCCTTTAGGACTGGTAGCAATATTCTGGGGCTGACTCTTATGGGTGGGGCTAGTAACTTCTGATGTAACCGGGTGGGGAGGACTTGTACTAATAGGCTCTATGGGCTTCTCCTGACAACCATACGAACCTCCAAAAACATCCTCCTGACCATCATCCTCACCTCCTTCAACCAACAGATCATAATTGGCAGCACAAAAAATGGGGTTTCCAGGGTTTAGGGTTTAGGGTTTAGGGTATAGGGTTTAGGGTTTAGGGTTTAGGATTTAGGATTTAGGGTTTAGGGTTTAGGGTTTAGGGTTTAGGTTTACGGTTTAGGATTTAGGGTTAGGGTTTAAGGTTTGGGGTTTACGGTTTAGAGTTTGGATTTAGGGTTTATGGTTTAGGTTTAGGTTTTAGGGTTCATAGTTTAGGATTTAGGGTTTAGGGTTTAGGGTTTTATGGTTTAAGTTTAGGGTTTTGGGTCTAGTGTTTAGGGTTTAGGGTTTAGGGTTTAGAGTTTAAGGTTTAAGGTTTAGGGTTTAGGGTTTAGTTTTAGGGTCTAGGTTTTAGGGTTTAGAGTTTTGGTTTTAGGGTTTTGGGTTTTGAGTTGTAGGTTTAGAATTTAGGATTTATGGTTTAGGGTTTAGGGGTTAGGATTTAGGGTCTGGGGTTTAGAGTTTAGGATTTAGGGTTTAGGGTTTAAGTTTAGGGTTTAGGATCAGGGTTTAGGGTTTAGGATTTAGGGTTTAGGGTTTAGGATTAGGGTTTAGGATTTAGGATTTAGGGTTTAGCATTTAGAGTTTGGATTTAGGGTTTAGGGTTTAGGACTTAGGTTTCAGAGTTTAGGATTAATGGTATAGGGTTTAGGGTTTAGAGTTTAGGGTTTAGGTTTATGGTTTAGGGTATATGGTTTAGGGTTTAGAATTTAGGGTTTAGGTTTAAGGTTTAGTGTTAAGGGTTTAGGGTTTAGTGTTTAGGGTTTAGGGTTTAGTGTATAGTGTTTAGGGTTGAGAGTTTAATATTTAGTGTTTAGTGTTTAGAGTTTAGGGTTTAGGGTTTAGGGTATAAGGTTTAGTGTTTAGGATTTAGTGTTTAGAGTTTAGTGTTTAGGGGTTAGGGTTTAGGGTTTAGAGTTTAAGATTTATGGTTAAGGGTATATGGTTTAGGGTTTAGGGTTTTGAGCTTAGGGTTTTGGGTTGTAGGTTTAGGGTTTAGGTTTAGGTTTTAGGGTTTTGGGTTTTAGGTTATAGGTTTACGGTTTAGTGTTGAGGGTTTAGAGTTTAGGTTTTGTGGTTTAAGGTTTAGGTTTAGGTTTTAGGATTTAGGGTTTAGGATTTAGGATTTAGGGTTTGGGTTTAGGATTTAGGGTGTTTTTATTTTATTTTATTTTATTGGAACGACCCTTGGGGGTGGTCAGGGGCTGAGCAACACCCCCATGCCTTATCATATATAAAATTCTAAATTATACAAGTAGGGGGACATGAACCTTACCTCCAATCCTAAGGTGGGTATGAATCAACCTACCTACTAAGGTTAGTCGACTCAACCCAATACAATAAGATGTAATATTTAAACTAAGCACCTAGAGAGGACTCCTCTCTTAATACAAAGTTTCTAATAAATACATAAATAAGGGAGACGAGCCTTACAAGAAAATTAGAAATTATACCTAATCAAATTACTATACCTAAAGACATAGTTAATTTGAATAGTTGTATCTCATGAATCAACTTGTCAAGGAATGAGTCCTTTTCGAAGCACTTGGTACATCATGTGTATATTAAATGTGTGATTCTCGCAAGTTTGTAACTCTTTTTTTAACGTTTACATTTTATTCACTATTGGCTTAAAGGCCAACTTAAAACAAGATGTATATCTCTCCTCTGTACGAGCTTCCTAATCTTCCCTCGTGCTGCACTTATTTGATCATCGAACATTAGATGTATGGAATATTGTTTGAAAAAAAGCATAGGATACTTCTTGTTATAATGTAAGCCTCTTGGAGAGTTTCTACCACTACCAGGAGCTCCTGTTACTAATCAAACAACCAAACTAAATAAATATTTAACATGACAAAGAGAAACAGAAAATCAAGGAGGTGTATTGAAAGGAAACAGTCAAGGAGGAATTTTAATCCTTCTCAATTTTTTTCTTCTGAAGCTTTGCATTCACATTTTCTCCAGAATATAGCTTCCTCTAACTATTGTTGGTAATTGGTTGGGACTGTAATAATGTTGTATAATATCGTGTTTATGACTCTGCTTAGACAACAAGTCTGCTGTACTGTTGGCCTCTATGTATGTATGATCACATTGAATATATTCACATTGCTTAGCTAATCCTTGGAGCTCCTGCACAAACCTGATGTTTTTATACCCATGTTGAATGCACCAATGAAGACCGTAGCCTGTACTTCTGCCTGATTATTGGTCCCTTCACCCAAAGGTATAGCAAATGCATAAACAATAGTCCCATTAGAATCCCTCAGAATACCCCCCCTCCAATCTTCCCCGGATTATGCAAGGCACTACCATCCGTATTAAGTTTATATATAGAATTAGGTGGAGTTTTCCAACTTACTGAAAGGACTCTAACCTCATGTTTACCATGTTCTAACATGTCCACAACTTCTGTCCATTTAATTGGCCACTGAATATAAGGAAATACAGACCTGAGAAGCTGAATCATGTCTTTAATAATCAAGTATTTCACCCTACTGATACTAGAAATCTTACCCCCATACTTAGTTGAACACCTATTCCTCCATAAGTTCCAGCATATAACAATAGGAATAGTCTGAATAACATTCTTGTGAGCTTCATTTTTAACTTGAATGTCACCCCAATTTAATAGGTAACTAGCCAGCCAGTGATGTCTGTTGTACAGTAATACGTAGCAGATTTGAGAAATATTTCCATATATGAGCTGCAAAATGTCCTTGAATGAATTCATATGGTCCACTTCATCCCAACCTTGCTGATAACAAGAAAAACATTTCACAGGCTCCACCCCAAAGGTCCCTAATTTCTCATTTGTTGGTAATTTATTCCTCAATACCCTTCGAAGGAGAAATGATATTTTGAAAGGAATATGTTTATGCCAAATCTGAGAGTTAATCCCTGAAATAGTATCCCTGTGCCTGCATATTTCCCAGGCTGAAGCACTGGTGAATTTTCCATTTTCTGTTGGCCTCCAAATTGCTATATCAAGAACTCCATGTTGATATTGAAAAGTAGTACTCAATATATGAGGGATGAGCAAAGGTGGAACCTCCTGCCTTAGTTTTCTCTCATTTCATTTACCATCAACCAAGAATTGAGCAACTGTATCACATTGTTAAGGCTTGAAATATGACTGGTACGTTTAGCAAGAGCACCCCCACCCCTAACCAATCATCCCACCAAAAGAAGCAGCTACCAGAATTGAGATTCCAGGTGATATGATCTTCTACTTTGTCTTTATTCTTCATCATGTACCTCCACACCAATGATTCCCCAGTATCAATCTTTTTAGCAACTGGATTGGCCCTCTGATAATATTTTGATTTAAGGAATTGAGTCCATAAAGAAGAAGTAGATCTAAAGACCCACCATTGCTTAAACTGAAGAGAAGTGCATATATCAGACAACTTCCTTAGACCCACCCCTCCTTCAACATAACGCAAGCTCATGGTCTCAATAGAAGCCCAATGATACTTGAATTTATCCTGATCTCTCCCCCAAAATAAATTTGCAATGATAGACTCAATGTATTTGATAATAGTATTTGGAGGAGAGATGGCAGCCATTGTATGAATAGGAATGGACTGCAGTGCATGCTTAATCAAAGTAATTCTGCCTCCAAAATTGAGAATTCTTGTGTGCCAGCCACAAATCTTTTTGGACACTTTCTCCACTAAATGATAATATTATATGATCCTCTGTCGACCAATATAAAGAGGACAACCTAAATAAGTAATATGACTTGCCTTTTGAGAAAAACCTGTGGCCTCTTTGATGGTATTGCAGAGATCATTAGGTGTGGTATCAGGAACCATAAAATGACTCTTCTCTCTGTTGATGAGCTGATCAGATGCATATTCATATTCCCCCAAAGTATCCATAATAAGTTTCATAGAATAACTATCAGAGGAGGTAAAAATAATCACATCATCCGCAAAACTCAAATGATTAATCTGAGGACCTTTAGGCTTCATATTAAAACCTTTATAAAGAGGAATCTGATGAAGATGATTAAGCATTCTTGAAAACACCTCTGCACCTAAAATAAATAGGCCTGGAGAGAGAGGGTCACCTTGTTTCATACCTCTAGTGGATTGAAAAAAACCAAGTCTATGACCATTAATAATGATGGAGTACCAATTATTACTCATGATTCTCCAAATTAAATCAATAAAGATTTCCCCAAATCCAGATTTCCTTAATACCAAACAAGTAAATGCCCAAGACACCTTATCATAGGCCTTGGTCATATCCAACTTAATAACAACATTTGCTCCTGCTTGGGGTATCTTGATGCCATGAGTGATTTCTTGTGCAAGCATGATATTTTCTGTTATACTTCTCCCTCTTACAAACCCTGATTGATTTTCTGACAAAAGTAAAGGAAGAACAACAGCTAATCTCATACTTAAGACTTTGGAGATGATTTTATTGGAGAAATTGCTAAGACTAATAGGCCTAAGGTCAGTGAATCTGGTAGGTTGTTCAATTTTGGGAAGTAAAACCAAACAAGCATGAGACATGAATTTAGGCATAATTTGACCACAGAAGAAAGATTGTACAGCAGCCATCAAATATTTCTTAATAATGTGCCAACAAGCTTGATAGAATTTCCCCCCAAAACCATCTGGACCTGGTGCTGAGTTGGATTCATAGTAAACACTACTTGCCTTAGCTCCTCCAATGTAGGCATAGCCTGTAACATCTCATTCTGCTCAGGAGTAACTAAGGTAGGTATGTGCTGAAAAATTCCTTCTTCTATTCTGTTATGCTGGCCAGTAAATATGCTCTGAAAATATTCACAAGCAGCCTGTGCAATTGGCTCATCACCTTGTATCCACACATCATTGCCAGTACATATTTTATGTAAAAACAATCTTCTTCTTCTACCCCTCATCAAAGCATGGAAGTACTTGGTATTGGCATCCCCCTCCTTAAACCATTGAAGTTGAGTCTTCTGTTTAAGAACAGATTCTTCCAATTTTAAATATTTAATATACTTCGCATTCATAAGATGAAGTTGTTGTCTGAAAAATTTAGTATTAGTAGTAAGAAGATCTTCCTGAGCTTTCCTGATTGTCTCCTCATACTCCTTTACTTTAACATATATATCACCATACTCCTTTCTTTACCATTTCCTAAGTGTAGATGTCAACCTTTTCATTTTCTGATGCAATTTCCACATAGGATTACCATTGACGCCCTTATCCCAACATTGCTGCACAGTCTCCATAAAGGAATCATTGTCAACCCAAAAATGTAGAAACTTGAAGTACTTTGTATGACTCTCACTTGTTCTAGTCAGTTCAATCAATAGAGGACTGTGATCAGAACCAACAGAAGATAAGTGATCAATAGTAGTTTTAGGCATAACCTCTAACCATTTGTCATTAACCATGGACCTATCCAATCTCTTCCAAACTCTAGCTTGTGCATCCGTTTGATTACACCATGTGAATGGAAGCCCTGTGTAACCTAAATAAGTCAAACCACATGCTTCTATCACACTAATAAACTCAAAGCTCTTGTTCATGTTATAAGGCATTCCCCCAAGCTTCTCCTCTATAGAGGTGATAACATTGAAATCTCCCATTGTACACCAAGGGACATCCATACTAGCATAAGACAGAAGCATGTCCCACAGCTCCTCATATGATCCTTACATTTAGCATAAATAAAGGACATCATGAATTGCTCAGTTAGATCAGGATGTTTGAAACTTCCTCTGATATATTGCTCATGATTTTCAAGAATATGACCAGTGACTTCACTAGACCAAAACAACCAAATTTTTCCATTAGGATTACTGACAGCATGATCCATTTGAAGTTGAATTCTCACCATGTTGATATGAGACTTGTCTGCAAAGGGTTCAAGCACTGCAATCAGAGATAGTTGATGCAATCTCTTGAGTGTTTGAAGCCTTTCTAAAGAACCTTAGGTGTTGATACTCTTAGCATTCCAACAGAGGACCTTAATCATTAAAAACCTTTGGATTTGGACCTTGTGATGGGCCTGCTAGAGGTTGCAGAAGTACTAGTGGTAGTATGTTGAGTCTGTCTGCTTTGTTTCCTACCTCTTGGGGATAAGCCTTGTTTTGCTGTTATTTCAAGAACTTCCTCAGGCCATTTATCCCTAGAGTTGAAACCAAGATTTTGAGGAGGTTGTTTGTTGTTGTCCTCCTCTTCTTCACCTGATTCTTCAATGGACTGATCATCAGAATCCATTTCATCTTCATAATTCAAAGCCCCATAATCATCTGGAATTGGCCTACCTTGTCTATCCTTGTTGACACCTTGTTCTATTTTGTGACCCTTATTTAAAACTTGCTCCAAATTTTGTCTCTTTTTAATAGCATCTCTTCTTTTTTTACTCAACATTCCTCCTTGTTGCCCTGTATTTTTATGACTTGCAATAGGGGTAGCAGGGGCTCTATAGTCACTACTATGGTCAGCCTCATCCTCATGCATAACATGAGGCAATTCCCCCTCCCTTTGGGTACCCCTTCTTGCAGATTAGTATGTGTCTCCTGTACCCTCCCATCCATACCTCCAACAGCTTCCTCAGCAATAATCTCAACAACATTAACAATATTAGCAAGGGGTTCAGAGGATGGGAGCATTGAGTCAATACCTGTCAAAACTGGATCAACAGATTTAGTCCTTTCCTTGCTTTGAACATGGCCTATTTTGTGATAGTCACTGGCAAAGCTATTGATCATGAATTGTTATGCTTCCCTTTGCCAGAAGTTTCTGATGCAAGTTGTACCCTGCTATCAACCTTACTTCTAGTGTATATATCCAACCCTTCTAATGGCTCATGTACATCAAGATCAATATAAGTATTTTGTGTAGGGATAGAGACTATACTTGTCTGTGTGTTATATTGTTGATCAACCTGCTTGGTTGGATCCTTTATAGCTTGCTGTTGATTGGTGTTCCTCCTTTTTTGTGTTTGCCATTGTTCTTCTTGTTGCGTTTGTCCATGTTCCTGATCCCTCTGTTGTGTTTGTCTATTGGTGTTATTGTCCTCCCTTTGTCCAACCTCTTTGTTCCCATGTTGATGTTGTGCAGTCACAATGTCTTTTTTGGTTCTGTTCCTAATATTTTCCATTTCCTTTCTGTTTTTGCTGTCCTCATCTCTTTGGTGCACTCACTTTCAAGATGCCCTTGATGCTTACAATAGAAACAGTAGTTAGGAATATTATCATACTCAATTTTCTGCCACCTACCATCATTGATATCCTCACCTATATACCCCATCCAAACATGAGTAGGTCTCTCTTGAGTAAGGTCAACTTGAACCTTAACTCTAGCTTGACTACCCCTAGTCTTCTTAATGGATGCAGAGTTTACGTACAAAACTTTCCCAATAGGAGAGAGTAAACAAGTGACAAATTCCTTGTTGTAGCAATGCCAAGGTAACTCCGGTAAAGATATCCAGATAGGAACCAAAGGAGTTTCTTCTGCAGGTTTAAAATTTGGAGTCCAGGCCTAAATTCTCATCACCTGACCAGCAATACTCATCCTTTGTTTAGTCCAAACCATGTTATAATCCAATTCATTATCAAGATCTACATAGACATGTCTAGAATTAAAATGAGCAATTTTCTCTCCCCCTGAAAGTTGTGTTTGGAGAATGAAGTTCTTCCTAATAAGTTCCACCTTAGGCATAGTATTACTAAATTTTCCAATCAAAGTATACTTACAAGCAGCAGCAAGATCCTTAATAACTTCATCTTTCACCCACAAAACAGCAGGTAAGCCCTGTTTTGTAGTGATTTCAGGGGTGGTCAACTTAATAGGAACCTCACACTTGGCTTGATTATGCCTAAGCCTATCAGCATAAGTTTGCACAACCGTATAGGGAGCAGGTTCAGACACCTGCTCCTTTTGAGCATATGTAGAAGGATACACAGAATGTTGATCAATACGACCAGGAGAGGGGTTGGGCTTGGGAACCATTTTTTCAAAATTACTGAAAATTCTAGAAAAATTAAATTGGTAAGCAAACTTGTTTTGATCATCAACATTATGAGACTTCAACCCAGCATCATGATCCTGCCTTTCCTTACTAGAATTATCATCTTTAGGCACCCAAACTTTAGTTTTATCCTTATCAGTTCTATGGGGAAAATTAGCATGCAATTGAGCAGTTTTGACAGGAACAATATTAACAGAATCATCAATATTAAGATTGGATTTAGAATTAGGAGGCTTACCTGTAACATTGCCCTGTAACTTACCATGATGATCAGCCTTAGTCGACTCACCATTTTTCTTTTGTGATACTGAAGAATTAGTCACTGCAACATGACTTTGTTGCAATCCATCCTTAGCTTGAATTTGGACCTGTTCTATCACCTGCACAGGGGGGAGATTTTGTGTAGAACTTGGTTTCAAACCAAGATTACCTTCGTTAGCATAATTCGTAGTATTAGGCTGTTGTTGAGAGTAATGCTGTTGAGTAATCTCCCTCCTCGTAATAGCCCGTTGATCTTGGTCATAATTTGTCATCGGAGCTCCGATGGAGTCACCTGAAACAGTTCCGCCGTCAATTCCGCCATCAAAATTACTCGATTGTTCTGTATGATGTTCGCCTTGAGCTGGGGAATAATCCCCAGTAAGAATTTCAGCTCGAATTTCCTCTGAAGGACCTCGAATTTGAGGGCGCAAATGGGATGATTCACCTGCCATTTTTGCAGACGCCGCCGGAGGGTTTCTCGCAGTTGTTTCGATGGAATCTTGAGATTTTTGACTATTATTTATATCTTGGGACGAAGAATCATCTTCACCAATCCTTTCACCTGGATTCCGTCTCGAGATGCCGTGGAGATGTTTGTGCGATTCCCATCCAACTCCCCTTCTGGCGCAGTATGGATCGCCTCTTCCCTCACCTGCGAGGAGCTGTAGGCTGATTCTGAGGACGATTCAAATTGTGGATCATTTATATTCTTATTGCACACCGTATTGCCTGGATCCGGCGGCCTGAACAGACCTACCGGCAACTTCCCAGCCATTTCGATGGATTGAAGTATTGAAACTACTAGCCAAGATAGCTAATTCCTTGAGAGCTTCTAGAGAGAGAGAAAAATCATGAAATTAGGAGGCGATAGCGTTTAGGGTTTAGGATTTAGGTTTTAGGATTTAGGGTTTAGGGTTTAGGGTTTAGGGTTTTGGTTTAGGGTTAGGGTTTTGGGTTTAGGGTTTAGGGTTTAGAGTTTAGGATATAGGGTTTAGGTTTGGTTTAGGGTTTAAGGTTAGGGTTTAGGGTTTAGGGTTTAGTGTTTAGTGTTAAGGGTTTAGTGTAACACCTCAGAAATTAGTAGGTTAAACTAGAGCCTAAATGTGTGGGTTAACATCAACGGTTAAGGGCAAGGGACAAGGATTTTGGGTGAGGGCTATGGCTAGGGGGCCAAGGCTGCCTAATATATGCCTAGCCACTGCCCACCATGACCACAAGGGTCTTCACGACCCGTGGTGTCCAGCACGAGTTGTGGAGCCACCCATGGTAGGTGAGGCAGTAGCTTCATGAAACTGCCTAAGCGAAGGCTCTCTTTCACGAGCCACTCCACGGATCGTGGTGAGGACCATAGACCGTGGGAAGGCTTGTGGAGTTGCCTTAGATTCATGGGGACTTGTCAAGGTGGGGGAGGTCACTTGTCAAGGGACCACGGGCCGTGGTGCCCTTGACGAGCCGTAAAGTTGGCCGTAGTCCCTGGGAAGGGGCTGCCTAGTCGAGGATCCTTTGGTAATTTCAAAATTAGTTAGTTAATTAATGGGGTCAATTTATATTGTTTTATTTAATTATATAAATGATTTTAAGTCATAAACCACCTCATTTGTTTCTCTCTAGAAGTTCCCAAAGAAGAAGAAGAAGAAGTGGAGGGTAGGGGTTGAAGAACCAAGGTCTTTCTTCTCAAATTTAGGGGTTTCTCAATTAAGGTATGGTGTATTTTCATCTATGGGTAGATTTCACCCATAGAGTCCCTTCAAAACTTGATTTCAAAGCTTCCAATTTCCCCAAAAGTTAGGGTTTCAATCTAAGTTATGGGTTCTCTTTCAAAACATTTTCAATGGTTGATTTATGATGGATTATGATTGAATTGATGTTTAATTGTTGATTTATGATGAAATCCCCCCCAAGAACCCATGGATTTCTCATATTGCTAAATTGTAACTTCATGATGTGGGTTGATTGATTATGGAAGCATGTGAATAGATTATGTCTATATTGATTGAGTTTATTGAATCATGATATTCTCCTTATCTAAGGTTATTCTAGATGTTGGGTTGAATGTGAATCGTGGTCCTTGAAGGGCAAATTATGAAGATTGTTGTATAATCATGATGCTCATGTATATGCTTTGTGATTTCTATGAAAGTAATGTGATTATGACTACAATGAAATAATGATATTATTGAAAGGTTATTCTCAATTATACACTTGTGAATGATGATGATATGTTGTGAAAGGTTTCTTCAATGTAATGATATACCTTGAATTGGTAGGCTTAGGGCATTCTCTTCCTGTGTAACTAAAGTATCTTAACTTAATGAACCTTGAATCGGTAGACCTAATGGTGGTAGCCCTTTCATAAATGATTAATGAAGTACTAAGGCTTTGTCTTGAATCGGTAGACCTAATGGTGGTAGCCTTTTCATGATGGATCTATGAACTAATGTAATGATGAACCTTGAATCGATAGACCTAATAGTGGTAGCCCTTTCTTGAGGATTCAATGAGCTATCCTAATAATATACCTTTCATGTGAGTAATAATGTACTTTGGGTCGGTAGACCTAATGGTGGTATCCCTATCAAGTATAATAATGTTAATGAGAATGAACTAGTCTATGGGAATTTAAAGCTTAGTACCGAGTGGATATTGTAAGGTGGAGGCTCTCCTCACGTTAGGTCGAGTTTCAATGAACACCTTCCTTATCCCATAACTATGTGCCCACATAGGATATAGCTAGTGGATCCACTTAAGCTAAAATGTTACCGGTTCTACCTTAGACAAGTAGACTAACTCTTTTCGATATGGGACATGAAACCAGATTCCATGATTTGCTCACATGGTCTATGTCGGTTAGGGTTTATTCCCATCATGTGAGTTATGTGTTATGGTTACTCAAGAGGTTCTATGAAGTGTGGGTGGTAGTATGGGATGCCATTCTTGCATTGCAGGAGTAGGCTTTGAGAGTGTCATGGTGTGTTCCTCAAAAGCTAATGTCTAATGAAATGAATGTGCTTATAATGATGCTAATGAGAATGTTGACTTGAAGGCTTACTGTAATGATAAATGCTTAACTTGTATTGATGTTATGAGTTGCTTTCCTTGATATGACTTATTGAATGTGAAAGTTCCTCGTCTATGATGATGGTTCTATTATGTGATAACGACTTACATGATGATTATACTTGTGACTCATGTTTTTATATTAAAAGTACATGATGATTCTCAAACTTGTTGAATGCATAGTTTTGAACTAAAATGTCATTTTTAAGCATGGTTTTGGCATGACTATCATACTTAGTGCATTTTTGTACTAACCCATATTTTCTACATTTTCCACATGATTTGAAGACAATGAGTCTTAGAAGTTTCCTTTATTGTCATTTAATGTTTCGGACTATGTTGAAGGGCTATGACCCTATTATTGATTCAAAGTTGTATTAGATGGCCATGTGAGACAAAGTTAGACTTACGTTGTTTTTAAATAAAGACTTCGATTGTACGGATAAATATTTTTAAATTCCATACCATTTTCTTATGTCTTATATTATGAATGATATGAGGCTTGTAAGAGGCGTTTTGGAGTCTTGTACGCCGTGTCACCTGGGTGTAGGCTCGGGTCGTGACATTTTGGGTTTAGGGTTTAAGGTTTAGGGTTAAGGGTTTAGGGTTTAGGGTTTAAGGTTTAGTGTTTAGTTTTTTGGGTTTAGGGTTTATGGTTAATGGTTTAGGGTTTAGCATTAGGGTTTAGGGTTAGGGTTTTGGGTTTAGGATTTAGGGTTTAGGGTTAAGGATTTAGCGTTTAGCGTTTAGGGTTTAAGGTTTAGTGTTATTTGCTTCTAAAGTTGAATTTGTACCATTTGTATCACGTTTGTTCAATTGAGAAAGATATAGTATGGTTATCCATATGCTTAAAAAAATGATGGGTTTACCTAGTTACATATATGAGCTGTAGCATTTCCAAGCACATCTTTCTTAGGAAGATGTAACCAACTCTTGAGTTCTATATTTACTCCATATTTATAGGATCTATTCCTATAGAGGACACTCGTTCTTAGTTTGTGATAAACATAGAATTTTCAGCTTACACATGTACTCGAAATTGATGTTGTTGAACCAGTTTCTTTTAGTTGGAAGAAGGCAGCGACTCAATCTGATAGGTGAATGTATCAGTGCAATGGTGTTACTAGAGAGGTATTTGCTGAGAATGCCCAAATTCTCTCCATATATCATCCCGGGTATGCTAATAGTTGGCTTTCTATATGGTATGTGGCAACCACCCCGAATAAGTACTGATAACATTTGTATTCTTTTCATGGGTATAAAACTTAGGATGATTGTGCTAATTGCTGCAAATGATATATGTATGGTAGTTCCTACTATAATCTATGTTTTGGCTATAGAGGATTAGTATGTGACTAAAGGGTAAGGTTAACAAAAGGAAAATTGATTAGTTAAACCTA
>JAJONZ010091493.1:0-10726 GCA_029582445.1 Solanum paucissectum | reverse complement strand
CATAACCGATTTATTTAGCTCACTCTTTTATTTAGTATTGTTAATCAATAATGTCGGCCTCAATAATGTTTATAAGCATGCTAAGTTGAGTAAAAATGCTAGTCAGGTTTGGTCGTTTGAATATAATAATAGTTTTTTCTTAAAATGAGTTGGCTGGTTGCCGTCTTTAAAATTCCTACCATTTAGCATAATGAACTAGCATCATTAATTTCCTCTTGTAGAGTTGGCTTGATTATTGCATAAGATAATAATATTTGCCAGCAGTATAACATGCTCTCTTTCCCATTCATTTTTCTTTTTTGGTTTATTATTGCTTAAAGTTGATTTTTTAGTCACATGTCTAGCATGAGATTCTGTCCTTGTTTTCTTTCCCTTGAATGACCCCCTAATTTTATTTGTTCAAATATATGTGTGTGCTACTGTTAGGAGCCGAAAGTTGTCTAAATTATCAAAATTTTCTTAGTTTAATTGTCCAGTATCTCGTTCATGCCTCGAAAGTTTGGGTTAATCGGCATCTTAAGTTGGTAAAATTGTTTTCGTTGTTGGATTGATATCTTGAAAAAATGCTAAAGCATGTCGACTCCTTCCATCTTTCCTCCATTTGAACTGGTAAAATAAATAAATAAATAAATAAATAAAGAATACTAAAGACCCCTCTCTTGTTCATGTTCGAAAATTCTACAGAATAGTAGCATTATTTTATTAACTTGACTTGCTGCTTTATTCATGTTCACATGCTCAAGCTCATCTTGTTTAACACATGGGTTTATTATTGCAAACCATCTAGTTTCATATTGCATTTTTAGCTTAATGACATCGATTCCAATAGTTTGCTCCATTGCTGTTTGTGATAGCTGCTTCTTTGTCATTTATCTTCACCTACATAATTATGCACTAGTTCATTCTCCATTTGGCCACTGTTAGTTCGGTTGTCAATCTATAATTATCATTTTGGTATTTTATCCAATTATGTGGGAGTTAGTTTAATCCCAAGAAGGATTCTTTGAATATTATACACTTTTCCTTGGTCATATGTTAGGCAGTAAGCTAGTCATATGCATTTTAGCCTTATTTATTTTTTCATGTGCCTTGGTTGTATTGTGTAGAATTAAAGTGTGCTCCGTCATTAATTTTTATTTTTTGCTTTGTTCTTTTCTATGCATAAAACTGAGAATTGGTCGAGACTAAATATGGACTTGTTCATAATTTGCACGTCATTTGCACCTATAGCTTTTGATTTACATTATAGTTTTTGATCTCTTTGATGGATTGACACGTGTGATATGATTTTGCTCCCTTAAAAAGAGTTGGTAGTATGTAAATTTTAGAATATGGTAGCATAATAAATATTAAAATATGGTAGTATATGAATTTTAGAATATATGGTAGTAGATACTATTAGAATATGGTAGCACGTAAAATTCTAGAATATGGTAGTATAAATTTTGTTTTATTTGATTCTTACTAATTCCCACTTGTGTTTGCATGTGAAATCCGTCCGAGTTCACCGGGAACTCTTATCTTCTTGCATTTCGGGAGAGCCATAAGGCTCAAATTCCATCATCGAGTCAACCATCTCAAAATCGGCGTACAGGTCCCGAGGTTAAAATACGGAGAAGATCGAAGAATTGAAAGATTGGGCAAATGCCCACTCTTAATTCAAAAGTTGTATTTTGTTATTTTTGGGCCTAAGCCCTTGTTATTTTACTTATTATCGTCTTGTTAGAATTTAGGACAGGTGGAAGAATTGGGCCTAAGGCCCAAAAAGAAATATTTCATCATGTTAGACTAAGACAGGTGCAGATGATTTAAATGGGCCTTCGGCCCAAAACAAGGTTAGGCCCAAGTACTGGTCCAGGCGGACAGAAAACCAGACTTGGGCCCATTCTTATTATTTATATTTTCTATATTTGCTCACTTATCATTATTTGCGTATGTGTCTGTTTAATTAGTTTTAAGGTTACGACAATTTAATTTCCCGAAAGATAGCCATTCTGAACCCATTTTCTAAGAATTAACTAATTAAGAACTCGCTTTATTTGATCTAAAAAAAATATAATTTTGTAAACTATTGTATTTAGGTATATCTTAATATTTTTTCTTTCTCCCTTTAAATGGTCATAACTATAAAAATTGTCCAATTCAATTTAAGTCAAATAAATTTAGCCAAGTAGTTAATCGTCGGATAACCACATTAGTGGACATCCTAGGTGCTTTTAAAACCTTCCTAGAATGTTAATAAGAACCTCGAACCCTTTTAAGTTTTCACTAGATTTCTGTTTTAATCTTTTGAAAAAATAGTTTTCTTGATTTTTCTTAAAAATTAAGTGGCGACTCTAAACCAGTCTTATTATATTTTCCTAATAAAACAGTGATCAAATAAACTCGTAAGGGTGACTGAGTTGGTGCAACGTGTATCTCGTAAGGGAGGTGGCTCTTGCAGGCGGCTCGTATGGTTTACATCTCCTATGTGGTTTGCAAGCTATTGCACACGAGCAGGTTTACGAGTGCACATCTGAAGGGTAGTGGCTGTAATTTTATTTTTTTAAAATAAAAACTTCATCAAATAATATGTGGCAAATAATTATCTTTAGTTTTGTGAAAAATTATGTTAGTGGGCCAGTGAAATCTTTTGGGCTAAGAAGTTGTGAAGAGAAGAATCATACTTTTTGGGCTGAGCCATTCATCAGTTAGAACCTTGTGCTTCTATGGCCTCATGTGTTTTTAAGTTATGATTTCATGGGTTTTCCATTTCTGGGATAACTGTTTAGTAAATGTTCTTTTTATTTTCGTTGCAACTTATGGACCTTTTAGATCATGGTCTAAAGATCTCTTTTAAACAAATTGAATTTTTTGTGAGAAAACGTTAGACCACAATCTAAAACTTTATAAGTTTTGCAAACGGTAGATGACAGTCTAATATTTTGTTTATAAGGTTGGTCAATACACGAGCAAATATTATAGTAGAGTCTCATATTATATAGAAATTAGGGTTATGTTCACAAACTTTTTAAAAAAAGAAAAGTAAAAGGCTTTAGTGGTTGTGATGAAGTAAATCTATCATGGATGAAATACCTCTAATGCGCTAATCGGCCTAAGTGGTTGAACTTACTCATAATGTATAACAGGTAAAAGGCTTAAATATATTATCGATTTTTGAATAAAGACTGATTAATAATATCCATTAAAAGTTTGGCTCATCTATGTCATTTTTTGTGGCATAGATGAGCTTTTTCTTAAAGTTCGCGACATATTTGAGTCTTTTCTCTTTTAAAAAATAATTTAATTAATGACTTGACTAAATTGATCATGTGTAAAAAATGATTTTAGAAAACGAAATTATTTTCAATTAACAAATAATGACATAAATAAGCGTTTTCTCAAACAAAAATTACATAAATAAACCAATTTTTTGACAAATAACATAAAATTACATAAATAAATCAAACTTTTGACGAATAACATAAATGAGTCTTTTATATAATCATGCATGGTTAGGACATGAGTAGAAACCAAATCCTTTTTTAACTCAGTATATTTTAGTTTTTTTTTTTATAAAAATAAAGTTTGCCTTTCGTATTTTTATAAATTACGAGATCAAATGGCGATGAAGAAGGCTTGTGGCCTAGGCTAATGAGCTATGACATTTTCGAGGATGCCTCGTATCTAGTGTTTTAAAAGGCGGGGGCGTGAGGCGAGACGTTTTATGTAGTACGAGGTGAGACGTAAGCCTCGAGACACAGAGCGTAAGTGTTATGGATCTACGGGGCATAGTCACATGTATATTCAATTTTATAATTTTATTACTAAAAAAAAAAGTAAAAGTAAAACTTTCAATTATTTTACAAATAAATTTTATTAAATAACCTATAATATATATATAAAAAAATATTATGATTTTTATTTGAGAAAGATATTAATCTCCAATAATGAAGAAAAAAAATATTACAATTACTATTTGAGAAATATCATTACACCAATAATAAAAATATGATTTAAAGCAAAAATGGTTCAAAAGTAAAAAAAAAAAAAAAAACGCCCAGAGCATACGTTTTTACGCCCAGGGCTTACGTTTTTACGCTTGGAGCTTATGCCCCAAATTCTAAAACTTACGCTCTATGAATCTACATCTTATATTTGCATCTCGATGCGTTTTTGGTGCGCCCTGCCTCGAGACTCGCCCAAAAATGTTTTAAAAAATACTACGATCGTAACAGTCGGTCAAGTGATCAATGTCATAATTTATGACCGTAATATCTTAGGTTCGTCTTCTTTTTACAACAAAGATTAAAAATCTTATTGACTTTTCGTCTTATTTATGGGATACAAGCATGTTACATCTCAATAAAATGGGAGGCTAAGTCAAAAAAAAATTAAAAAGAAGAGATTTTATGTTTATTTGATAATTTTGTATATACATATTTTATTCTCATAAATTTTAAAAATACAGAAAAGTTAATTATAATTTGATAATTTTTTTCAATTGTTATATCATATTTCTTGTAAAAAAATTGTAAGACACAAATAGGTATATATAAATTATTGTAGTTTACATAACACCACAAATGTTTATATTTTAGATAAGTTCTTATTGATTATATTTTGAAAAAAAAAAATCAGTTAAGTCAATTCGTTATAAAAACTATCAAAATATTCTAGAAGTTGTAGAAATATTTAAAAGTATAATTAAATTTCATCTGATTGAGTAAACTAAAAAAAATTAGAGTGTCTTTCCTACTTAATATTTTGTATTACTAGAAAATAATAAAATATGACCAAATCATCAATATTGTAGTGATTGTTATGCTTTAGAATGCAATGTCTTTTTAAATTTGATTATTTGATATAATTTGAGTTCGAAATGTCTAAGAAGACACCTCACAAAATTGAAGATAGTCTTACAAAACCAATAAAATACGATTGGTTCATATTGAAGTGAATTAGATCAATTAAGAAGTAGAAAGTAACGGTAAATTTAATTGCATACAACTTTTAAGTATTATTACAATAATTGTATTTTAAGAAAATAATAAAATTTTACAAATATATGCATAATGATTGATAAAAGATGGACAACAAGCTATTATTATTTTTTAATTATTGATACATAATTATTTATATTTATATATATTAACATTACATTATTTTAAGACCTTATTTTTCAAGACTAAAGTCATTGCTTTAGCGGTTTTAGAAATGAAAAACCCCTAACTACAAGATTATTAATAATATATCTATATACTCGTAAAAAGAACCAAATTCTTGTTAGCGATTATAATGATTTACACTTCCAAAAATTTTAGTGATTGATGGCTCCAAAAGGTACATAGAGTAAAGAATCAATCAATAGATACAATTCAAAATTTAAAATTTATAATATTTATATAAAAAAAATTAATATTATATAATAACCATAATAACTAAATATTTATAATATTGAATGGATTATTTCTTAATACATATACAATATTTAAAAAATAACTTTTATATTTTTTCTGAACTTATATGTCATACTATGAATCTATCCTCGTTGGAATGATAGAAAAAGAAATACAACCAAATGTTATAATGAAATAATAATCATATATTCATCTTTAAGCAGAGATTGTAAATTCCAAATCATTCTTTTTGATAGGCAAAATATTTTTTAATGTGAATTCTTTTTGAAGTTTCATATAATCGAATCTCATAATAAATATAAAATATTAATCAAATCTAGCCAATGATGTATGATAGATATTGATAGTACTTGTATAGCAATTGTCAATTGGTCCATACCTGTCCAACTTCATGAATTATGAGTCCCAATAATTATTGTATACGTGTATCATTGAAAACTACTCAACTCGCAAAAAATAAATAAATTAGGGCTCATTTTCGATATGTGAGAAAAAGAATAATAATTTTAAAATAAAATACATAATTACGTAGTCTCAGTTAGTTAATGGGAAAAAGAATTATAATTTTATGAAATATACTGAAATAATAAAATTAACTATTCTATATAAAAGATGAAATGAATAATATCATGAGACATATTTTTCTGTTTTGTCCTGCATAAAACAAGGTTGCATAGTAACCTTTCGCTTAATAATGGAATCAAGAATATAAAAATAACATCTGAGGTTTCATTGATTGAGAATACAAAAAGCTAGACTCAAGCCAAAAATATGTTCGTATATTTCTCAATTTTATGAACACAATATTAGACAGTCCTTTAACCGTAGCAATAATGTATATAATTTTTAATCTAATATGTTCATAATATGTTCTAATTTACACAAAGAAAATCTTTAATCGTAATCTAAAATGTTCATAACTTGCAAAAGAAGAAGAAGCAATATAATTAACCCAACACATGGATAGCTTGTGAAAATTGCATGTTAGACATGCACATGATGAGTTTCCAGCTTCACGATTTAATCTGATTTCATATCGCACGCTATTTGATAGTGAAACTTTTATGTTATGTAGTGATATTTTTTTTTGGAAATTTTACGATTCAGATCGTTTCAATTTCGCTCGTTGTTTATATGAAAATATTTTCTTTTCCTTTCTTTTGAATCAATAAATTTTTTCAAGTTTTAATTTTATTTTATCAAAGTTTGGTTTTAGATATTTTTATGATAATTTACAAAATTCATTCCCCCCCCCCCCTAGATATACTAATGATGGTACTATACAATAGGGCTAATCCATCGGTGACCCCCTAAAGTTGGCAACAATTTTCACTTAGACATCTTAACTAGACACCTCATGTAAGTTTAGACACCTCATGTAAGACCCTGATATGTCACTTCGACACTTTTTGTACATTCAGCAAAAATATGATGGTGAGTGTGTTCCACTCGCGAATGATGTGTAAATTGTCAAATTAAATGACGACACTTGTCATTTTGTTCAAAATAATTCTTAAATAATAAACTATCAATTATAAAAAAAAAGAAAGATGGCCAATGGATCGATGACACGTGACATTTTTTCCCCAAATAATAACAAAAAAAGGATTAAATCACCTTAAAAAATCTTTAGGAGAAGCATCTCCCACCCCACCCCATCGTCTTCTCCAACGTTGGAGAAACAAGCACAGTAGCACACACCCCTTAATCTTCTACCATATATTCGAGATTTTCTCTATCTCTTTTACTTAAATATTGTTCAATCCTTCTATGGTATAACTTTAGTGAACTTGTGTAACTCAATTTTTTTCAAATAAATACAACTCCACAAATTTTATTGCTAAAAAATAATAATCTAAGATCCAATGAACTTTTAAAATACAATGTATGCGTGTTCATATCACATTGTTAAGTTTCTTTTAATGGGATTATCTCATTTTTTTAGTGACTTTTTATTCATCCCCAACTTTTCATTTTTTTTCCTTCAAATTTCAGTCTTTTTTTCTCAAATTAAATTGAGGAAGAAGGGCATCATCCTTGGGAAATTTTGGGGAAAGCTCTGACGTTTGGAATTAGATTCCTCGTTTGTGGCATCATTGAATATATTTCACCATGGAAGAAGTTCAAGTTTGAGAAAATGGTGGTTGAAGAAATGGGGAAGAAGAAATAAATATAAAATAAAAATTGGCTAAAAAAGAGTCTGACGCGCGGTTAATGAGTGGGTCACACTCACTATGACATATCAGCAAAAAGTGTCAAAATGACACATCAAGACCTTACATGAGGTGTCTAAAATGAACAAAGTCTAGTTCAAGTATCTAAGTGAAAATTGATGACAAATTTAAGAAGCCACCGATGGATTAAGCCATACAATAATAATATCTTAGATACTACTCTTTAGATATTTCCATCAAATGCAATGCACTTTTTCCCATATTTAAAGGACCCAAAAAGCAAAAACAAAAATATCTTCTTTACTCACCGAATCTTCTAGAACACAACTGCATTTTTTCACTATGTCCACGTCAGCAGCCGACGCCGTGGCCGGAGAAATCGCCGGTTCCGAAGACGGTGTTCTAGAAACACCATTCCTAGACTCAGAACGTTGGAACATCCTCCAGAGTATAACGGAGGAAGGAGGCTACGCATACGCAACCATGACGTCGCTCGCGGCGGCCGGAGATATACGAGCGGCGGAGGCGGCGAAGGATATGGCGTGGGAACAATTACATTCAGGTCCATGGCATTCGGTTGTGCCTATATGGAGAGATGCGTATTCAATGGCGTGTATGCATTTGGCGAAACTTCATTATGCTAATGGTGAGTTTAATCAGGCGATTAAAACTTTAGATATGGGGATAATTATGGGAGGAATGATGCTTAGGGATGAACTGAACCTCACGATTCGAAAGGCGTCGGAGAAGGAGAAAGCACGGAGTGATCTCGGAGAAAAAGGTGAATCCGAGATTAAATTTGTTTCTCAAGAAATTAACGTGGCGGAGGTGAGGTTCGTCCCTCGCAATTTACGATTTGTTGTATTGTTCAGCTCTCTATTAAGCTTTGTTTGAACAAAAAAAGATGTGATTTGATAGTATTCATTCAATAATTTGTTTGTCAGGATTTGACTTGAAACGAACTTTAAGAAATAAAGGAACTTTTGAATTTTGCTCCTGTTGAATCAAAGATATGTAGAATTATCAACATGTCACTTCATCTTGTGGTCTGAATTGTTTCCATGTAGAAAGCTAAAATTAAAAAGTTTGCCATCAAAGAAAAGAGGCAAGGAAGTAAGAATTTTGATACTTATGGTTTTGAATGTCATTTATTTGTGTGCTTATAAAAGCTTAATGGTATATTCTTTAGCATTTTTTTAGATTTAAATTGTTTCTAAATGTAGATCATTCTTTTTGGAACTGAACAAAACATTGGGAAGGAGGGTGATTTTATTTTTTTGATAACTGAGAAATCTTCGAGGGCCAGTAGGCCATGGTTCAAAATTTGGTGGACAGGTTTTAGTTAACCTGTGATGTGTACGGTGTGCCTAACCACACATCACAAACTGAGCTCTTACCACTAGACGAAAGCCGTGGAATGGGGGGAGAAATTGTGACTATTTTAAGTCTTTTTACAATTTACTGAACTTGAGAAATGTAAATAGTTTCGATCAAGTCTTTTTTTTAAAAAGTGCATTGCGCCTGTGCTCTATTCAGAATTTTGGTGAAATTCTTGTATGACTTTGCTCCGTCTGTGTTGTATTTTCTTCTTTTGGGAAATAAGCTAATGGAGGAACTGATATATTAGAATTGGAAGTTAGCTCATATTATTGCTGGTTTTAAATGTGGAATAAGATCAAATTGAAATAAAAGAAGAAGAAGCAGTTTGTTTGTATACTTGTTAAGCAGGATAAAAGAAAAAATAAATGTTTGTCTGTAGTTCTCTTAACTCCGTACTCAAGGATTCATATGTCTTCTTAGTAGAGTTTCAGTTTTTCTCATTCCCTTTCAATGAACTACCATAAAAATTGTTCATTTCTATTTTATTATCTCGCTGTTCACTCTTCAGTCAGTGTTAATCCCCCTCTTTCATGTTTTGTGCTATGTGGTATGATATGAATGAACAACTGTTGAGCGTTGAAGGAAGTACTATGCTGGAAATTTGGGTTTCGGTAATTCATTGAATGCCACAATGAAGGAGTACGATCCTCTTTAAATCCTTGATTGTACCTATTTTTGTCTAGTAGGTTGGAAAACCTCTTTAAATAATCAGTTATAGCATTTTTGTCTATTTGTTCCATCTGTCTGTTGAACAATTTGAATGCATTTTATGATTTATATCAATGAATACATGTTTTCTAGGTGAGCTCATCAGTGAGTGCCCTCCAAGCTTTCACATAGCTGAGGTGGTCTAGCATTTACTTGAGTGCGAATAGTGTATTTGAAATGAGAAGTGTGGTTATTTATCTTTTGTTTTGACTTTGCAGGTGCAGCAGTCGCTACCTATTAAGTCTCTGTCTTGTAAGTTAGTAGGGAAAAGGCCAGCCTTATCGTTGGAGGCATTCCTGAGAGACCATTATTTGTCAGGAACTCCGGTGGTAATCAGAGATTCCATGGATCACTGGCCTGCTAAGAGTAAGTGGAATGACATGAATTATCTTAGAAGGGTTGCTGGCTTCCGTACAGTCCCCGTTGAGGTGATTACATTTACAACTGAACTCTATATTTGTTGCATATTCCGACATTAAATTGATCAGCAAATTTCTAACCATATGCAGAAGATAAGTCCTTTTAAAAGCAAACGACAAGAATGCAAGTCCCTTCTTCTTGAAATGTATAAAGAGAATCAACAAGCTCAGGGCTTTGTTTTCACAATATTGTTACCGAGTCCAAATTTATAGCTAGCTTTCCACGTTCTCAGTGGAATATGATATAAATGTTTCATATTAAAAGAGTGTCTCTTGTGTGCTATGTCAACTCTAATGCAATCAATGCATGAATTCACTCAAAACTTGATATCGACTTAAGCCATTTTCCAGGTTGGAAAGAACTATTTGTGCCCAGAATGGAAGCAAGAGCTGATCACATTCTCTGAATTTCTTGAGAGAACTCGGTCCAATGATACTACCTCTGTGGAAACTACGTACTTAGCTCAGCATCAATTATTTGATCAAGTATAATTATCCTCTACATTTATTTCTGTATATTTGTGTAAACACTTTTACCTTGAACTTATTTTTTTGGAATTAGTGGCTTAGCTCTGTAGCTAAATGACAGATACAAGAGCTACGGCAAGATATTGTTATTCCTGATTATTGTTTTACTGGAGGTGGG
>JAJONZ010091492.1:0-13088 GCA_029582445.1 Solanum paucissectum | reverse complement strand
AGACCCGGAAAATGTAATGAAAAGGGGGATAACCTTATGCTCTAGGTGTTTCCTATGTGGGGAAACTTTAGAAACTGTAAACCATCTATTTCTACACTGCAAATACACTCAGCAGCTTTGGAGGATTTTTTTGAGCCATAAAGGCATATCCTGGACTATGCCTAGGAGAGTTACTGAGGCCTTGTACAGCTGGGAGGAGGCAGGTGCCCTTGCAAAAGACAGAACTAGATGGAGAATTATCCCTGCTTCAATATGGTGGGCAATCTGGAAAGAGAGGAATTCCAGATGTTTTGAAGGCATAGAAAATAGTGTGCAGGATGTTAAACTAAACTGCATTTTGTTGTTATGTTTTTGGTGTAATCAATTATACTCAAATGACACTGTCTCTATAGTTGATGTTTTAGACTCAATATAGAAATAGAGTAGGAGTGTCTAGAGTGCATTTGTATATAAGGTTTGAGCACAACTCATGTACTTTTGTGATATAATACAACGTTACCATTTTCAAAAAATAGTTAAGACCCGGAAAATTTAAAGTAGAAAGAATATAAAAAGAGTACATATTTTATCTGGAAACATAGTGAACTCCACATGAAACAAGAAAAACTGATAAAAACTCAAAATTGAGACATATCCTTCATGTGCTCACTCGTTAAACAAAACCAGTTTCCAGTTCTGATTAGCAGCTCATCTTTAAAATGCATCTTTCTTAAGAGGAATCCAGAAATAGCAGCTATTTTGGAACCCCATACATCAATTAGAAATATGTTCCAATAATCTTAGCAATAACATCAACAAAGGATATAAAGGGGTGACAGGGAGTTGCTCAGATGGTCAGGACCCCTCAGCTTCAACCCTAAGTTTGTGGGTTCGAGTCATCAAGGGAGCAAAAAGGGTGGAGATCCTAGGGAGGGGTTTTAAAAAAAAAGATATAAAGGGGTTGAAACTCACAGGTGTAGATCCTTCTAGAGAAACCCTTGCCCGGGAAAAGGACAAGTTTCCAGCCAAGAATGAGCCCCCTCTTTGGAAAACTTTCTGGGGATTACGCACTTCTGCAGCCCACCTATGTACAGATGAATCAGTTGTGGCCACCCAAATGCCATCATCATGCAATGCTAACTGCAAAATGGGATGTTCCTTTGTGCACATCAATACACTCTCCCTTGTTGCCAAATCTGTCAAGTATAACTGCAAGTGCAAGAAAAATTTAGCAAGGAAACAATGACTGAGAGAATAGAAATCCGCAGATGGGGGTAAGAGAGAGAGAGAGAGAGAACTATATTGGATAAGTTGTATTAAGCTCACTTACAGATAGGTCTCTTCCACCACTATAAACATGACTAAACGTAGGAGTGCTAGCAAGTGACCATACAGAATCCGTATGCACAGCATAAGAATGCACACAACGCTGCTGACCTAGATCCCATAGTCTGAAATGTTGGAGGTATAGTTTTTTGTTATAAACCAAATGTTGGAGGTAAAGTGAAGTTTCTAATCAGATGAAATAAGACCAAACAAGTGTGACCACAAGATGTTATTTGGAGAAAATGTATAACTGGTTATCATAAAACAATGCAAACAGTGGAACCAAGCTGTTTAAAAAACTGACATGAACTTGATAGAATCTAATGATTCAACCCAAACCAACTACCACGCCAAGGAAGCCAGTGTCTGTGGAAACTAAGTAATGGAATTATCAATACTTACCTAATCATGGAATCAGAGGATCCAGATATGCAGAACCTACAAAAATGGAGGATTGGACAGTTATTCAAAAGAATCATAAAAGTGGAGGATAAGACCATTATTCAAAAGAATTCAATAAGTTGCACTAACCATACACTGAAGACATTAAAGACCGCCCCAACCAGTATAGGAACGCAAGCCAATAATAGAACATCTAGATATGGATACAAAAGTATTTATCTACAGTTGCATAGATCATTAACCAATAATGTAACTAGTTTTCTGTTCTCAGGTTTTCAACTAACTTACTGAGCTGATGCTAGGTTAAACTATCTATTATAATCAGTAGTGTGGGCTTGTGACCCAAGAAAAGGCATTGAAGTGATGGGACAAAATAAATTACTCTGCTAAAAAAATTAATGTTTTGAAAAGCAACAGTGGTACTCATGCAGTATCCTTGGGATTTTGCCCCTTATCGCTTTATGCCTCAGAGTATTCACCAAGAATGCCCTAAATGCACCTTGTATGTGCTTTCACATTAGATTGTCCATCCTATATGCCTTAGAAAAATTTATTTTAAATTTTATTTCAAGTATTTGATTAGAAGTTACATAGTATCTTGCTTTATGATTAACAATTTGTGATTATTATGTGCATATATTTATTATGCCTAGACAATTAAATCAGCTGCTGCACATTTTTTTCTTTTGAAGTACAAAATTTCTATATTCTATCTATGTACTTAAATGTTATATTTATTTTTAACATATTTTAAATACTAAAACTTTGTGGGGATTATACCCTACCCATGATAGGTACCTCCACCTTTTCTAAACGTTTATGATAAACTGTCTTCAGCAATGCTTAACCAAAGTTTATTAGTTTCAGATCGGCTGGAAGCCAGACATTTTAGATGAACAAAGAAGATGAACTTGAGATAATAACCTAGTCAAAACGCCTTCATAGCATCATTGTTTATTTAACATACCTGCCAGTGGAGTCTATCAGAAGAGCCCTAATATTATCTGTATGACCTTTTAGCTTCATGGTCTTGGAACCAGTTCTTGGGTCCCAAACGCGCACAACCTAGGAGAAAATCAGAACATAGTCATACAAAGTTTCTTTGCTAGTAGGCTAACTTGCGTATCAAGATATTCCAAACTAACCTAACAAACAGAAATATACCTTCTCAGTACCACCAGAAACAAGAAGGGATCCACTCTCATTCATTGCCAATGCATATACCGACTCCTTATGGCCTTTTGCAGTCACAGGAATATATGCTTGAGAGTGGGTCTGCGAGGAAATGTTATTGCCCGAACTGATAGGACGGATGCTTGTCATGGGCAATGAACTTCCTGAACCATTGACACCATTTGAACAGTCTTCTTCGGTGGCATCACCAGACTTAGATGTCGGAGTAAGTGCAGCTTCAAGATCCCATATGAAAACCTCACCACCAAGACCAGCGGATGCAATAACATTGCTCTGTCATTATGGTAACAACAAAATCAGAAGAAAAAAAAGGCAATTACACTCACATTAAAGCCAAAAGACTCGACCACAATTTCAGCCATAAGTTTGACTCATCAAACGATTTAAAAGTACTAAAAGCTTTTGCAGAGAAGTGATACATTTTTTTCTGCTGAAGCAAGGCTGGTGACGTAATCGGAGTGCTGCCGGAGTGTCTTAATACAAGATCCCTCAGATAAGCCATTCCACACCTAATGATCCACACAAGTTTTTCCAAATAAAAGAAACTTCCAAATTACTTCTATACAGAAACTGTAAAAGTTGCACTTTATACAATAAAAGATTCAGAAGAGAAGTAAAACCTTGACAGTGGTGTCTGAGGAGCATGATACTAATGTGTTACTACCTGTAAGAACTGCATCATTAACCTGCAGAATGATTGAGCCCCAAAAACAATTCAACGCTAGTGATATTCATAATAGACTTAATATAAAGGGTACAGTTGCATCACCAAGTATTAATTTAAGCATTAAAAGGACGACCCAACAACACATCCTGGTATGTACACCAGGTTGGAACTAATTTAAGCATTTAAAGGACAAGTCAACAACACATCCTGGTAATGTGCACCAGGTTGGAGAGTTCTCATCTAAACCATAGAATTCCATACCAAAATAGAGCAACTGCAGACACTAGGAACTAATACTTGTTGACCTTACCTAAAGAAGAATAAATCTGGCGAATACAAATATTCTTTCTTGAGTAAATATATTAGAAAGCTGATTTAATTGGGCTTCAGCGGGAGCCTACGGAAATACATTTAGCAAGGCAGACAGGAGCAGTACCCAATCGACATGTGACTCAAATGTGGCAGAGCAGGTGGCACCATCTTCAGCCAATGCCCATCTCTTTAATGTGCCATCTCTACTCCCAGTAAATAGGTATTCACATCCATCGGTTGCTGGTGACTTCAATACAGCCAAAGAATTTACACCTGCACAATGCTGTAAAGAGAAAAATGTAATGAACCAAGGGTTAGAGATCATTTAGCAGAGACGCAAAAACAGAGTAACTGAACGGAATTTGTTTAACTGCAAATAAATAAAAGGTATATTTGAAAAACTGATGCAGTTTCCTAATATATACTATTATGGTGTACTAACAAGAAATAAAAAAGGAAGGTGAAAAATCTTCAAGATAACCACCTTAGAATATAACTTAAATTAAATTAAGATAGGTTTACATCAAGAAGTTCAATTCTTTCTTGGTTGCCAGAAAAGGAGGTGAGAAGAATGCCGTCAATAACAATTCATAGTAACAAACAACAAAAGGCAGAGAGAGAAAATGGAATCAGGAGATGTACATCATAATAATAGCCTTACAAGGATTTAGAAATAAAAAGGGGAAAATATTAATGACTCAATCACAGGAATTAAGCTGGAGTTGTGTAAAAACAGAACAAAAGGTAAGCTAATGCTACATTGCTTTGAATGGTAAATGGGAATGAACCTGCAATTTGCGACCTAACAAAAAATGTTATACACTACATACGCTTCCTCATATCACGAGACAAAGTATTTTAGAAACCTTGTTGAAGTATTATTTTTTGATAACTAATTTTTCCAAAAAATAAAATTATTATTACTATGTTATACTCCCTTTGTTCTCCCTCCGTTCCAATTTATGTGACACTTTTTTCCTTTTTGGTCAATTCCAAAAAGAATAACATCTTTCTATATTAGTAATAATTTAACTTTAAACTTCTCTAAAGTTACCAGTTTCAAAAAAAAAACTTCTCATTTTACCCTTAATGAGATGATTTATAACCACAAAAATTGTGGCTTATTTTAGACCACAAGTTTAAAAAATGTTTCTTTTTGACTTAAATTTCATGCCTTGGGACGGAGGGAGTAACTTCTTTAGATGAAGTAACATTTTTTTGTTTATGGAGGGGTAAAAATACTAGTATACAAGAAGTGTTACAAAAAGTAAAAAAACTTACAAGAAGATATGATTTTCTACAAAGATACCAACTCTACCATATGTATAGGAATCTCATGGGTGCACCAAAAAGAGATAAGGGAAACATAGCTACTCCTCAAGTGTACCTCTTCTATTTCTCTCTCCAATTACTGCGTTATAACTTGTAATACTAAAGACTTAAAGTAGTAAAACAATAAGACATCGTGGGAATCACATATACACTTTACCTGTGTCCGATAGAGACAAAAGCCACAACAAAATTGTAAGAGAAAGGATGTCCTGCACTAGAAGGCTAGAAAGGATGAGATGTCTACAGAGAATTCATGCTACAATGTACTTATGGCTACTGGGAGTAGAAGAGGACAGTGGCCAAGATGATTTGGAAATAAAAAACACAGACTAAAGTAGCTTGCTTTGGATGGACAACAACTAAAGCGCCTTGTTGACTCAAGATAACCTCCATATAAGAGAAAATTGCTTATGTTATGTGACAGATCACAGAAGATGAATGTGAGAATAGGCACCTGAATCCCCTAATCATCTCCGCTGCACTATGACAAAACATCAGATGTAGTGTTTCTATCTCAAACTGTTTGGATTACATTGGGTGATGACATAGACACTGAAGAAGAATTTACTCAGCTGGGAAAGAGTTAATACAGAGATAAAATAGCTCAAAACTTTCTGGAGAACAGAGCCAATGGGCATACTCTGAAAAGTTTGGTTGGAAAGCAACCACAGATGCTTGAAGAGCAAATATATATAATTATTTTTGTATGGTAATATAAGCAAATGTTATACTTTATGCTCCCTGCATAGATAAGGGAAAGCTTTTGTTTCAGGATATATCACCATGTAAATCAGCTCCGAGAATAATTATCGATCAGGTGACCTATGCCGGACATCAACAAACCATCTCAGGCAACATTATCTCACTTCATCCTCTTTATGTGCTAATTTAACCTTTGTGACATGTGGTCTCTAATCTTGTCCAACCTTGTATGACTGCACATCTATCTTAACAATCACATCTCTACGACGTTAAATCTCCTATAATATTGCTACTGTTACAACTATTCTAAGAACTCGGTTTTCACTTTAAAAGGTAACTTTCTTCACATAACATTCCCATGAAACCCCTCTATTTCAACCACCTATATAAAATATGCACCAAATCTTCAAGAGTAAACCCAGATATTTAAATTTATCTGTCGTTAGGCACTACAATCCCATCTACTCACATTTCACCTTCATTTTTGGTGAGGGTTGCATGTGCACCGCATACTCTAGTCCTACTTCTAATTATCGTAAAACCCTTGCTCTTGGGGGAGCTTCTTCATATATGTATTTCTTTTTTATGAAGAACGTCTTCATAGTTGTATCTTTTGGTTGATTCCCTCACGAATTTCATAAATTAACAAAACATCATTGGATGCACCATAGGACCTCATCCTATGCATATTATTGCTTACTCAAAACTAATTGGGTAAATTCCTTTTGGGTATCCTTATATGTTCTTACACTTGCAATTGTTCCTTCATACATACTATTTATTACATCAACATGTTTATATGAATTCATTACTTTTCAAGCACCCACCAAAAGACTTTTCTTGGCACTCTATCATATGCTTTATCATAAGCAAATGAATATTAAATGGACATATATCTAGGCTTTCCACTTTTCTTGGCACTCGATCATATGCTTTGTCATAAGCAAATGAATATTATATGGACATTAATCTAGACTTTCTTACAAATTTCTATCGATCTTCTTAACTTAAACTATATCCTTTTCATAGATCCACTAGGCAGAAGTTTAAATTCGTTCCTATCATCCTTGCAATGTCCCCAACTTTATACTCTGTATTTTCTTTTCCAATGTTACTTGTTAAAGTGCTTTTGATTTAGGATTGAAATAACCGGAGTAGTGCAGAGGCCAGGAGTGCACATAACTGAGACCTTTACAAACATGCAGTGGAAGGATGAACAATCAGGAATACAATTTATTTTGTTATGAGAACATAAATTCTAACAAGAAGTAGGGAAAGAAATATAGTGTAGGAAGAGAAAGCAAAGGGTGAAATGTAAGCCTCACGCCAGTTGTTCTTGAGGGGCATCCTAAAGAAAAAATGCAACAAAATATCTAAAGGGTCAAGAGGAATTTCTTTTACTGGTAGAGCAAAACAGAGGGAGCACAAATAGTGAAAAACTTCAATTCAAGGGGGGAAAAAGCCACAACTTACCTGAACATTTTTTTGATGAAGGGAGTTATCATTAAAAAAGCATCCACTGGATGCACAGATTACAAAAGGAGAGAATTGTCAGTCCGGAACACAACTGACTTTAACTTACTTTGTACTTATTAACCTTGCCCAAACATACCATTAGATACAAAATACACATCGAGTGAAGTCCAATATCAAACTATGCCATATAAGTGAAGTTTAAATTTGAGAAAGCTAGTCTAATTCAGAAGACTTGTAAAGAGCAGCATAAATTTCAAGACCACCAACAAGGTTTGAAAACACTACTTATTAGGACTTCTTTAACTTAAGTTAAACGTGACCTGGCTTCACAAGTTTCCGCTTCTTTCTATTAAAATAAATTAATCTTATGCACTTTCTCTTCTTTTCTAAAAATGGCTTCTTAGTGTTGTATTTATTTTTCCATGATTACTGTGAAACAAGAAATAAGTTCTTTGAGGACAGTATTTTTGGCACATGATATCTCAACAAAATTATTCTCTTTGCTATTGTCACGCTCATCATATTCAGAACAACAAAAGATCCACATAGTTGAGGAAATTACTCAGGGATGCGTTCAGAAAAGTCTGTAGGAAACAACACTCAGACTTCAAAGAGAAAAGTAGCTGAATGTAACAAATATCACATGGTGCTGCTTGAACCAAAAAAAAAAACAATCATAATTTCCACTCAGCTAGGTTCAACAATCTGTATATTGAGAACAAAAGGTAATGCACATATAAAGAGAGGAACAAAAGTAAGGCAACAGGGGGCATAATACACTAAGGCGAGCCGTCAATGACAGTTTAAAGTTCATCACACTAGTTTATACACAAAAGAGTACAGCTTTCCAGAAGTCACACCTTAGTGTCATCTGCATCATTCAAAACATAAGTCAACCTCTTCTCCTTCCTAGGCCGAACCGAATTGGATGTGTTCCCAGCACTTGCTACACGGTGCATTGCAGAAATCCCTAACCAAGAAAAAAGTGGACACATCAATATTCAGTTTGAGTGGGAGAAATCTCCAATCACTCTCAAACCCATAAAGGAAATCTTTAATTCAGACAGTACAAATATCCAAGATTCTCATCAAGAACTAACCAACAACTCACAACAACTCTATTCTGAGCAGATTCTAGCCTTAGCATTTAAGCTCAACCTCAACTTCTTTCAACTCCATGGAAAAAAGAAAAAAAAAACTTCTATCAGTTTCCATAAACACCCAAAACAAAACCAAAAAAAATCACCATGAACTATCTCACAACTCATTACAAAGAAAACCCAATTCAAGAAACATCACGATCAATCAAGAAAACAATAGTTTACTGAATTTGAAATAGAACATAATCGGATCAAATAACAGGAAATTTTCCATTAATAGACAAGTCAAAGACTTAAAAATCAAATGTAAAAAATAATCTAATTTCAGATACCCAAAAAAGAAAAACGTGGTGGGCACTATTCGATTTGGTTTAAAAAGCCAAATAGGCGAAGATTATAGGGATAGAATATCAACCTACTTCATTAAAATCTGCAGAAAAAACTGAAGGTTTCCGTGAGAAAAACCAACCCTTATTTTCGCTTCAATTGGGTTTATTGGATTTCAATTAGCGATTACCCTTCTTCTGCTTGCTGTAGAGATTCTTGAGAGTGAAAGAAGACTATAAGTATCGGTGTAAACCCGTAGTGTCTATCGAGTTCGCGAGAGAGAGAGAGAGAGGTGTTTAGTGTTTTTCAATGTTTTGGGATGAACTGATCGAGTTTCCTTTGGAGCTTCCTAATTCTTTTCTTTTTTTCGTTTCTATATCCAAACAAAACACAACTCTTATTTATGGGTGCCTTTGATAAGAAAAAAAAAATATTTTTCGCGGAAAATGTTTTTACGATCTTATTTATTAATTGGTATTTGATAAAATAAGTCGAATATACTATCTTATAAATATTTTATGTAAAATCTAGATAAGTATTGTTAGGGTTGGGTGTTGACATAGGGAGCTAGAGGTGTGAGTAGGGGGGAAACCACATGAGCCCAGTGGTGGACTTAGGATTATTATTAAAAGAGGTTAAAATTCGAAAAAAGTAAACACATGAAGTAGTTGAATGGTTTTAATATCAACTATATATATATATAAAAATAAAAAATTTAACCATATATGATTAGTGTAATTTCTTTTTTATGACCACAGTATCCGCGCAAATTTTTGCGCACCTTGACTAATTCCACGTGGTATCTATCATCTTCCACCAACTGAGTACTAGCCACCAGGTCACTATGTCCACCAAAGCTAGAATAGATGGAAGAATTATTTAGTATTTTTTGTCTCCGCTGAATTTTAAACCTGAAAACTTAAAATTCTCAACCACTTTATTAACCACTAGGATACACTTCATTAAAGCAATAGTGTAATTTATTGTCGAATGGGGTTGGATAAATCCATAACCCTAAGTTGGCATCCCCTGTATTGAACGAATGTTCATTTGAATCTTATTCGGCAAAATAAAATTATAGATAATATATATTGAATCACTTTGATTTTATTTGTTTGTTTCATTTTTCATAATTTTTCAGTTTATAGTAAAAGAATTTAACTCCGCTGCTTGATACGGGTGATAGCCCATTGGGATGAAGTTATGGGGTAAGATGTGTTGGAAGGTGAATATTAGAGGCCTAATATCGAGGGTTATTTATGAAATTTATTACCCTACTTTTGCTATGTGAGGAATTTGATTTGATTTTAATGATATTTGCATTCTCAAAGAAAATATTTTGATCAATTAAAAATTGAATTTTAGAAAATACATATTGAGAAATATTCATTTGTACCAAACAGCCCCTTAGTTTTGGGTCATTTGACAACTTATTATTTTGAGACCATTGGAGTATGTAACATTATTCTTTCAACTTTAGAGGGGGCACCACAACGACTGTCGTTGTTCAAGATTTTTAATTTTAATTTTTATAGAGGATAATATCAATTATAGTTTTCTTGTTTTTGATTTATATAAATACGGCTATAAATTGTTCTGACTTGTTAAAACTTTAAAACTGCTCATTATTGAAATATAATATAACCATTTGACTTTTAAAAGAGGTTGCTATTATTATTTACCAAGAAACTAAACAATTTGAATCAAGATATTTAAATGATTTTACAATTAAGTCAATTCATATATCCTATAATAAATAAAGGGCGAAAATCATTTACGATTACTTTAAAAAATTAATCTTTCTCTCCATTTTGAATAGTAGATATTATCCCATGTTTCTCATAATTGTCTTTTTTAATGTATGTTTCACTATTGCATTATCAACCTTTATATATATATATATATATATATATTTTTTTTTAATCTATGTAACAATTTTTTGTTAGAAACCAAATATTATTTTTGAGACAAGAAAGACATGTAAAAAATATTGATCAAGTATATAAGCTATAATGTTTTATAATGAAATAAATTTCAAAAAATATATTAATAATAATGAAAACTTTAATGCGATAGCTTTATAAATATATTTCAATGTATGTAGTATAAAAACAATTAATAGAGAGGAAGGTATATTCTATTAGACTCTTGAAAGAATTAATTTATAATTGTAAACATAAATAAATTTTAATATAGAAAAAACATAATGATACGTAGAAATTTATTTATCTCTCTATATATTGAGATATATATATATTAAAATAACAATCATAAACAACAGCATTAGATTTTGCAATTAATTCATAAAATGATTAAAAAGATATTTTGTATATGAAGGATTGAAAATGTCTAAATAAAATAGATATTACATAAAATAAGGGGAGAGAATATCTATTTTTCAAACTTGTGGGAGGAGAGGGTGTTGATTTCTTAACTATTGTTGAGAGATATAAATGATTTTCACCCTAAAATAAAAAGTATAATTACTGTTATTAAAAAGAGTAAATTTTAGGTTTAGCAAACATAAAAATCATATTTGTATGCTATAGCTATAGTTTGTATAATTGCGATCCATAGAAACTGTATGTTTGTTATGGCTATTAATCTGTATATTTCGGTATACATATACATAAAAAATATGTATTTGGGTCTATTTGTATATTTTGGTATACAAATGAGTCCTGCATTTGTATATTTTGGTCTATTTGTATATTTCGATATACAAATGGATCATGCATTTATATATTTTGGTATACAAATGGGTCATATATTTGTATATTTCGATCTATTTGTATATTTTGGTATACAAATGAGATGTCAAAAAACATGAAATGTTTGCTGCGAATCACAAATAAAAGAAACTATGTCTATAACATTTAATTTAAATTAATAATTTGTTATTTCATATAATTTTTCCTATTAAAAAAGGGTAAAAGTCATTCCTCTCAAAAATTTACTTTGAAATCAAATTTCTCTAACTTAGAATACCTTATCAAGTTCAGCACCACTTGAGATAGGGGTTGGAAAATGTCTAAAGTTTTATATTTTTTTTAAAAAACAACAAATATGATAGAATACATTGACAAACTTTTTAAAAATTTCTAATAAATTTTATTTAAACATTCAATTTTAAAAATGTTTTGGTTGAATATATGAACACATGATAAGTATTTTTTTTAGGCACTTTCAATTCATAATAAAAGTTACTGATAAATTTAAAAGATTGTCAATGTATTCAAAATAACAAAAGAAATATTTATGAATTGTATCATAGCAAAAAGAGGCTACTGCTACATCAATGTTTAGGAGATCTTTAATTAGAGTCGTTAAAATAGTTAGTCCAACCCAATTATGCCTAACCTAACCCTCGAAGGTTTATGGAATCTAGGTTTGGATGGGCCGGTTTTTAGTGAGAAAAAATTCATTTTCTTTAATATTTTCTTTGTCTCTAATTACATGTCCACTTTTAAATTGGTATACTTATTAAGAAAATAATGATCGACATAGTAAGTTTACCATTTTACCTCTATTAATTATGAGTTGATGAATTAAAAATTTAAGATTTTCAAGAAGTTCAACGTTTTTCAAAGTATTTAGGATATAAGAACAACTAGAAAAGAAAAATTGGACAAGTAATTAGGAACAGTGGGAGTATGAAAAAAAACACGTTACTCCATCATTATCATGGATAAATAATAAATTGTTTCTTCAAATTTTAAATTAAATAAATAAAAATAAATATTTATTTTTAATATTTAATATAACAAATAAGTAAAAGTGGACAATGGGGTTAAACTGATTACTACATTTAGAAGTAAAATAAGTAAAAGCGGACGATGAGGGTTAAAAGTGATTACTAGTACACTAGAAGAAAATATAGTAAAGCACAAATATGGGGGATTAGTGAACAAATTAGGAGACGTAAACATTGGGTGGATAAATATTTAACGTCTCAATTCGGGTTGAAAAAAAATCACAAAATGGTCTAGACGTACGTCTAGAATAGGTACAAAATAGTTTTTTAAGGATATATCAAATAATTTTGATCTTTTAAATTTATCTAAAGTAACAATTATTTATCAAACTTTATTTGTTGGATTAGACAAAAATTATGAAAAAAATGTTTTAATTATAAATATAAAAAAATTCTCATCAAATCCTTAATATGCAACCCAAGTTCCTGTACTAGACGTTAAAAAGATATAGAAATAATAGAAATTATACCTTCAAAAGTTTCACGAAGCTCTAATAGTAATAATAATAAAATAACA
>JAJONZ010091488.1:0-42818 GCA_029582445.1 Solanum paucissectum | reverse complement strand
GAATAGGGGTAACCTTCCCTTGACAAATAAGATGTCCTAAAAATCTAACTTCAGTTTGAAATAGACTCATTTTTGGTTTAGAAATTACCAGACCGTTTTGTATAACTATTTTCTTGAAAATGTCTAAATGTTTAATGTGCATTTCAAGGGTCTTTGAGTAAACCAAAATATCATCAATATAAACAATGATAAAGTCCAAATATTGGTTAAAAATATCATTCATAATTTTCTGAAATTCAGAAGGAGCGTTTTTTAAACCAAATGGCATAACATTCCATTCGTATTGTCCAAATGGGACATTAAAAGCAATTCTATAAGAGTGCTCGTTGAAGATTTGTATTTGCCAATAACCTGATTTTAAATCAAATTTAGAGAATAGATTGACGTCATATAATCTTGATAATAAATCCTTTTTATTTGGAATAGGATACCTAATCCATTAGGATACTCAAGGGTCATGTAGTTATACTTAAAATGGATTAGGTATCCTATTCCAAATAAAAAGGATTTATTATCAAGATTATATGACGCCAATCTATTCTCTAAATTTGATTTAAAATCAGGTTATTGGCAAATACAAATCTTCAAAGAGCACTCTTATAGAACTGCTTTTAATGTCCCATTTGGACAATACGAATGGAATGTTATGCCATTTGGTTTTAAAAACGCTCCTTCTGAATTTCAGAAAATTATGAATGATATTTTTAACCCATATTTGGACTTTATTATTGTTTATATTGATGATATTTTGGTTTACTCAAAGACCCTTGAAATGCACATTTAGACATTTTCAAGAAAATAGTTATACAAAACGGTCTGGTAATTTCTAAACCAAAAATGAGTCTATTTCAAACTGAAGTTAGATTTTTAGGACATCTTATTTGTCAAGGGAAGGTTACCCCTATTCAAAGATCGATTAATTTTGCCTCAAAATTTCCTGATGTTATTACAGACAGGACGCAATTACAGAGATTCCTGGGAAGTTTAAATTATATTTCCCCTTTCTACAAGAATTTATCTCGCGATTTAGCTCCATTATACGACAGGTTAAAAAAGGATCATAAAACATCTTGGACTGATAGTCTTACCAACTTGGTAAAAAATATTAATCTTCGTGTTACATCTTTGCCTTTTCTAACTTTTGCTTAGAAACGGATGTGTCTAATATTGGGTATGGAGGCATTTTGAAACAAATTAATCCGCATGATAAAAATGAATATCTTATTCGATTTCATTCAGAAAAATGGAGTGATGCTCAGAAAAAATATGCGACGGTAGCTCACGAAATGTTAACTATCGTTAAGTGCGTATTGAAATTTCAAGACGACTTATATAATAATTTTTTTTTGATAAAAACTGATGCTCAATCAGTTAAATATATGTTTGATAAAGATTTTAAACATGATGCGTCTAAATTAATATTTGCTAGGTGGCAGGCACAATTAGTCCCTTTTGATTTCGAAATTCAATATAAAAAGGGAAGTGATAATTCCCTCCCAGGCTTCTTATCTAGAGAATATCTTTCTTCCTAAAACAATGGGTTTTCTTGACTTCTTTCCTGATAAAAATTTGATTACGATTTTGAAAGCAATTCCTCTTAATAGAGATTTACAGGAATATATAATATGGAAAGTTATACACGAAATGATGATGGATATCGTCACTGATTACATGGCTGAATAACAACTTTATGAAAGCTTTTATTGTTATGAAATTTATGACCTTTTATATGATTAAAACTAAATGCTATGTTTGCAGGATGGATCCTCCTTGGGTAACCAAGGTTAGAGAAAGGGGCAGTTATACTCATGGAAGGGGAAGATCCTCCTCCTCAAAAACATTCGGATCGTCATACGGATCCTCGTCCAGCTCTCCAATTATACAAAGGGGAAGAATGAGTTTAGTTAAACTAACAAGCTCTTCAAAAGAAGCTACTTCTTCGATATATCTAGATGATATTCCAGAAAATAATCCATTATACGCTCAATTACAAGCATATTTATCTCAAAGCAAAGTGATATTTTTGCATCGGTGGCGAAAGAAGAGATTGATGATATAAGATCCTATGAAAGGGTAGCAAAGAAAGAAATGGTATTTCTTCTTGAAAACTCTGAGATTCAGAGAAAAGAAGAACCCTGAAAGATATTCCAGCGATATCTACTTAACGAATTATACTTCCCAGGAGAATCATACAAAACCCGCTCGTATTACGAGACCATTTTGATGAATACAGGTAGTGTTGAATTTCAGCACTTCTCAGGGTATAACACCAGCGAGAACGTTTATAACTTTTCTAAAATGATCATAAAGAAGATTATATCAATTGAAGATTGGGGAATATCCTCGATGAAAGAAAGGAAGATCAGCCTCAATAAAATCCCTACCAATTTCACTTATTGGGATTATATTAACGCCTTCCACAAAATCCTTTATTATAACAATGAAAGACATAAACACACTTGGTTTATCAAAGTTTGTGCAAAGATATTTGTTGACCCAATTCCTAACTGGTTCTTGAATTGGTGGTCATACCACAGACCGTCGGTAAAGATTTTACCTGATCCCTTTTTTAAGTTATACAAAAATTAGGTTAAGGTTTCACCAGACCTTAATGATTTATACCACTCGGATCATGTTTGTTATATAGAACAAATTGAACAAATTTATTTCTTTATAGAATTCTCGATTTCATGGATTCATAAATGGACTCCGGAAGTAGGTTTTACTGAAGAACAAATTTCATGCTTATATCAGATTTATTATAATAATTTCTGGGATAAATTAATGAAGAAGGATCCCATGACTAAATCATTATATGACCAAGAATTATTGGACTCTATTTCTCAAAATATCCAAGATTATGGTACTATTCCTCACAAAGGAATAATTGCTGACAACTCCGTCAAACATATTGCCAGAAGAATTTCCATTCAAGATGGAAATAAAGAAGAAATGATAAAAGAATTTTTGGACGAGGTCAGGAGAAATCTACTCCTCAATATGTCTCACTATTAAAAATCAGACACTTCAATGAGAAGTGAAACGAGTGATGATATCACAGATGATGCGCAAGAAGCCCAGCCTTGCGAATCAGAGAAACCCGTGTCAGAAGATATGCTGTCTAAAGTAGAAAGTTTACTTCGGGAATTGAAAAAGAAAGACAAGATTTAGCAGTGTAAAGCTTATCCGGAACGGTAGCGGGCCCGCGCTACTGTAGCAACACTGTTCATCAACAGTAGATACACTGTTACCAGGACCTAGATAGGGGCCCAGTATCCTGTACAAAGATGCTTTCTTTTCCTATAAATAAGTATGTTTTTCTTTAATTGAGGGCAGGTTTAGAAACCACACTCTCTCTTTTGTACTCTTTCTCTCTACTCTTCTTTTATATTGTAAGTTGTGAGTTTGCCGAAATATCGGAGTTTGTTTGAATAAATCAAGTATTTCCATACGTCCTAGTGTTTGGCCACAAGGTACTTTCTTTAATTCTTCATTTATCTTACTATCTTATCTTCTCCGATCTGAGCCGTGACTATGTCCGGCTAAATTTTTTTATCTATGCCGGATAACTAACTTCTCTCTCATATAAACCATGAACGGATCTAAGCTTTATTTAAATACAAGAGAATTTTAGCATGGCTTCTTGACTTGGTTCTAAGATGGAGGTACAGTTGGAACTAGTACTACTTTTATTGGCTTGGTCATAGTGACCCTGTCTGAAAAGCCGTGGTCTTTAGCCCGAAAAAGTTGTTAAAAAAGGGCGCCTTCATACCCGGTTAGAACTTTCAGACATATGCGCTCAATAAAAGTATGTATTAACTTCCTGACAGGCCCCTTGCTTGGGTAAAATAATTGAAACCATGCAGTCTAAGAAACTATGTCAAAATTCTTATGTATTTCGATTCTTATGTAGTTGGACTACCTCTAAGGATATCGAATTGCTTGATCTACGACTGGGCGGACTACCGCCAGGTCAGTGATCCTGTAAGTTCCTTTTTGCATAATTTGACTAATTCGGCGTTCATCTGGCAAGGACGAGATTTGGTAGGGATATCATTCTCAGAGAAGTTTTTTATTTTTTATTTTTTTATTTTATTATTATTATTATGTTAGGTTCTTATAGTTTTGATGGTTGCATTTTATCCTATATATATGGTCATTTAGTTAGTTTCATTTTATTTTATGTCGAAAATATCTATATATGAAGTATGGCAAATGAAAAAATCTCTCCGTCGGTTTTTGAGGCCTTCCCATTCTAAAAGACAGAATTTTAGTTTAAGTTCATATATTTTATATGTTAAAATGGCCGATGAAGAAATTACCGTCAATTTCCAAGGCCTCCCATCTTAATAAGACGGGTTTTTATTTCTAAGTTATTATTTATTTCATTTATTTTTATTCATATTTATTTACCACTAACACTTTTACTAAGTGTCTTTACAGGTATACAGAACTACTTCTCATTGGAGCTATTCGAACGAAGTTCGAATTATATTGTTTATTCATTATTTTGTATATATCGATGTTAGGCAAACTTTAGGTTGTGTCTTCTATTATTATTTTTATTTTATTACTTGTGTATATTGCATGTTTATTATATATGTATATTTGTTTTTATCTCCTTTTCAATTTGAAAAAAAACAAATTCAGTCGGGATCCACATTTGTGGATTTCTATGGATGCCTAACACCTTTCCTTCGGAATAACTTGAACCCCTTACCTAGAATCTAATGGTTTCGTAGATCACTTAATTGGTTTCCTAGTTTTTTTCTAAAATTAGGTGGCGACTTCTTTAAAATTCGTTTATTCTTAAAAAAAATTGTAAATGGAATTAATTTATTATTTTTCGAGTCACCACAACGTTTCGCCCTATTTTATTAAAGTAGGGATGTAAACACGAATATAGTCAGGTTGTGGGTACTGAACATCGGGTGGAAAACCAAAAAATAATAATATGAGCTCACTTTGCTAGGGTCAATGTCATCTCATTCTAGAGACTCAGTTTGGTGTCACATGTCAAATAACTTGACATGCCAAGTCATTAAGATCATCAGATTCAAGAACAAGCTCAAAAGTGTATAAGTCAAGATCTAAGATCAAGCTCAAATGCTCTTGAATTCTAACACAAGTACTTAAGATCAAGTTCATCAAATCCACAAATCAAGATCAAGCTCAAACTCAAAAGTTCTTGAATCAAAGTACAAGTCAAGAACAAGTTCAAAATTCAAGATCAAGAGCCCTTGAATTTATATTTAAAAAGAAGAATCATATATAGATTGTAATCCTCATATATAAAATCAAATAATATGATTGTTACAATATTTTTTAAGCTTGATTATTATTTTCGCGACGCAATATTTTTGAGGCTTTAAGTAATTTATCCGTTTTGATTAGATAAAAAAATAAGTGATCCTTCATATATTTTAGTTAAATTTTTTTAAAAAAAGTGGCCTTTTAGTATCATATTCAAATAAACAATCCCTAATTACTTAAGCCTTCAATCGATTTAGTTTTGACTTGGATATGTACATAATTTTCCTATGGATTTGGTAGAAGTATGGTATGTGAGGTGAAAATTTTAAATCGACTTAGTAAGTGTTTGAACATGTGATTTTATTTTTTGATTTGAAATTATAAGATGAAATTAGTGTCTGAATATATAATTTCATTTCATGAGATGAAATATCAAATTCTTTAAAAAGTATGATGATTTCATATTTTTTAAATACAAAAATTGACCTATAAGTTTATATTTTATAAATAAAAAAAATCATCCATGTTCAATTCTATTAAAAAATAATATATGACAACTCATGTTCAATTTTACTTTTTTTATTGAACTAAAATTCAATCAATAAATATTGTATTTTTTTAAGAATAACTTTGTGATAATGTATTATACTTTTGTTATGAACTTTTGCTCATTTAGTAAGATTATATAAATAATCAAGATAATATTGATAGTTTTCACAACTTGTGAATTTTCGTTTTATGTTTATGAACAAAAATACAACTTAAAAAATTCAAATTACATATCCAAACAAAACTTTAACTTCAGTTATTTCATATCATGATCTCATCTCACATGACCAAACATACCTTATTAGTAGTATTATATATTGAAAATGATTTATGAATAAATAATTAATGCTAAAGATAAAATATAAAAAAAAGTCTTTTTTTTTTGTTTAAACTTGGTATCAAATCAAATAACATCACATAAATTAAAACAAGAGGAACTTTCGCATATAGCCACTCAAAAATAGCCTAGTTACATTCCATAACTATAGTTTGCTAATTACGATTCGTAGCTATATGTTATAGGGAGGAGAGTGGCGAGCGAGACTGGGAGAGGGAGGAGAGAGATGAGCGATAGAGGGAAGAGAGTGGGAGAGAGATGAATTGCATATGTATATCTATTAGCTAATTGTATATTATACATATGTATTTGTATATTCTAGCGAGAGAGATTGGGAAAGGGAGGAGATAGGCGAGTGAGATAGAGAGAGGGAGGAGAGAGGCGAGCGAGATTGGGAGAGGGAGGAGAGAGGCGAAGGAGAGAGGATAATAATTTGTATAACTCGCAGGTACGTTTGTATAATCCACGTGTTTTTGTATAACTAGGTAATATAAAGTCTGGAATTATACAAATATAATAAAACTCGAAATAATGAATTGATACAAACATAAACGTATGAACTTTAAACAATTATACAAAATATATTATACAAATTACATTATATAAATCATATTATACAAAATCCAAAAACTACATGTTTATACAAACTTTAAAAAGTTATACACAAAAAGATTGAATGTATATGATGACAAAACTGAAAAACCAAAGGAAATCATCATCATATACAAATGCGAACAATCGTATACAAATACAAATTAAACAAAGAATTATTAGCTGTGAATTATACATAGATAAACGTGACTAATTATACAAACTCGAAGTCATCCCATGTAATTAATGTATAATGTTAGTCGCGAGTGATAATTATAGCAAACTATAACTATGATGAGTAATTAAGTAGTATAAGTTTGCTTAATCGCTTAATTTTCCCTTAAAATAAAGCTATATTAAAAAAGAAAAAAAAAAGAATTTTTTTAAAAATAATTATTAATAAAAGAAAAAGTACAAGTTGACAACTGGTACTAACCACTAAACAGGCAATTATGATTTATGAAAGAAAAAAAAAAGGTCTCCTTTCCTTTCCCTTTGTTTTCTTCTTTCCAAATTCATTTTCTCCTCAATTTTCTTCATTACACAATTCAGCCTTTATTTGTTTGCTCTGCCGTCCGTTTAGCATTATATATATTTTTTTAAAAAGGTATGTAATAGTACTCCTTATCTGGTAATTTATGTGACACTGTTCGAATTGTTAAACATTTTAATTTTGATTGCAAATTCGGGCGTGGAATCTTTTATGATTGACCCTTTGTTTGATAATTTCAGATTCCAGTGATTTTATATTTTATTTTTGTATGAATGTTGATGAACCAATCTGCTATTATTACTTGCTTCAGGTCCTTGGATTCTGAAAATACTATAAAGATTTGATTTTTGATTTTGTAGAGTAACAGGGCCAAACCCCATTTCAATTCTTGGGATTTACCTTCTTTTTTTCACTTAAAGAGAGGATCTTTATAAGATTCAGAAGTTTGTAGTATTAGTTTGGCACAATTTTTGTACTTAAAGAAGCTGGAGGTAGCATTAGTCTGGCCAGAATGTCTTTTTATTTTATCTTTTACCTCTTATTTTATGTCTGCTTACACTTTACCCTTTTCGAACCCCACTTGTGTGATTACACGGGGTATGTTAATGTTGTTGTTACCTCTTATTTGATTATATATATATCTAGTTGTTTTCTTTTTTAAAAAAACATTATGCTACTAGAATCTGCCATAGTTTCTTATCCTTCGATTTCTATTACTATCTAATGTCACTTGTAGTTTGACCATCTCACTATTCTATTGTAGTTGTTGTTCCTTTTTATTTTCATGTTTTGCTTTGTCAATACTTTCTATAGTATATGCTTTGATATGCTTTTTCTTGAGCGGAGGTCTATAGGAAACAACCTCTCTATATCCCACGGTAGGTAGGGGTAAGGTTTGCATACTCTATCTTTCCGAGACTCCACTTGTGGGATTACGTATGTTGTTGTTGTTGTTGTATGCCAGTGGAATATATATAGAAGGCATAATACATAAATGAATATTCAAACTTGGCCTACTGACAAGTAACCACTCCAACTTTGAGAATGCGTCCTTCCTTATTTTCTCCATTCTTTTGGTTTGTTTGTGTCATTTTGTTTCAAATGATTTGGTTTCTTACGACAATACAAATACGTGAAGTGGAAACTTCTTAATTATTGGATGATTAGTTCCTGTCTCTGATAACAGAAACTGATTAGCATTGGTTCTCAACAATTATTCTTATGATTTATCTTGTCTGTCTGCCTTTATGGCTTTTCTTTCTAAAAGTTACTTCTTTATTGGTAATTTATGATAGAGGGGAGTTCAACCCAAATAATCGGTTGTTAAACAGAGAGAAATAACTGTGAACTGATAGATATCTACATTAACAATGTATTCATATATGTCCTTTCACCTTTGCACTTGGATGTTTAGCTTAAATTAGTTTTTGTTTATGCCTTGTAAATGATCGGTTCCTAGAGTATTGCCTTTGTCCGTGGTTGAGTGTATCATACTTCACCTCAGTAAAGTACCTGACATTTTGTTTAAACTTACATTCACAGATCTCCCTGTTTGAGCCTTGGAGCATATTGGAGGTATAAGATGGACTTTTTAGGCTGCCTAAGGGACTGAAATAGATATGCAGAAGTATCTCTTCTTTTAGCAACAGGATGAAGATTAGGAAATTTTTGCGGAAAATAATTGCTATTCTGATGTTCAGAATTGACTGGAAGAAGCTGGTTTTCATTGGTGCTATTCTGACAGTGTTTAGGATAATGTTTCAAATTTCTACACTTCCTTATCCTCTTACAGAATGGATTCTCTTCCCACCATCGGATATTTCATTTTCCCGAAATTTGAATGATGAAAAGAACTTAAGGGAGCTTCCAGCGAGTCAAGATATCCGGTTTAACCTTAGACAGCATGCCCCCCTAGTTGTTTCACTCAACTCTACAGATCGGCTGAGCGAAACACAGCAAGTTCTGGAAAGACGAGAGCAAGTTTCGAGACAGCGGAAAAGTAGGAAGCATGTGAATGCAGTAGATAAAGTTATTTTCCCTTCTTCACCTGTTAGAAACATGTCCAACCATATGCTGGTAAGTTTTTCATTGTGCTTATATTCCTTAAGAATATTACTGAATTCTTTCGCCTTCTTACTGTCTTTTTTTCACTTGTATTAATATTCCAGAGATACATAGCATCTTTGACTCCAGATGAGGCACTTGCATATGCCAAACAAGAGATTGAGAATGCCCCACTGGTTACGGATGATCAGGACTTGTATACTCCTCTATTCAGGAATGTATCCGTATTTAAGAGGTAGGTATTTGATTATATTTGCTTAGATATCTTATTTTTCAGATGATTTATGATGATATCCTCTGATGAAGAATCATATTTATTATGCTTTGTAAGAAAAAGAAAAAAAAAGAGTCTTATTTATTATGATTATCACTTGATTCAGTTAGATCTTATCCTAGATAAAAGACTAGGCTTTTCTTCACTAAACAACCATTGGCTATTGAAGCCTTTTCTATTATGGATATCTTTGTCATTTTGTGTTTCAAAATTAGCTTTTTCTTTAAACACAATTAGGTTGACATTCCAGGAGCTATGAGTTGATGGAGCTTATACTCAAAGTTTACATTTACAAAGAAGGGAAAAGGCCAATTTTTCATCAACCTTATCTTAGAGGAATTTATTCATCCGAGGGATGGTTCATGAAGCTGATGGAGGATAGTCGCCAGTTTGTGACAAGGGATCCACAAAAGGCTCACCTGTTCTATCTGCCATATAGCGCACGTCAGTTACAAAAGGCACGATATGTGGTGAACTCACATGATCTTAAGCCGTTATCAGTGTTCCTGCGGAACTACGTGAACATGCTAGCTTCAAAGTATCCTTTCTGGAACCGCACACGTGGGTCAGATCACTTTCTTGTTGCTTGCCATGATTGGGTATGCATCTGTATCGCTATTGTCTGCTAAACTATGTATTTCTTTCATGAGCATTCTTCTTTGGACATAAACTTTTAAATTTGCTTTTACACCTGGGGAATTGGACTTCCTTAAATACAAGAAAAGAGTAGACTTATCTAGTCGTAAGAGCACATCATGTGATGTGTGGATTAGACACATATCAAGGAATCAAACCTTGTCACAATCAAAAACCTAGTATTTAAGTGGAGTGGGGTAGATGAACTTATCTATTATTATTCATAGAGTTTCGAACCGTGCAACAATGACCTTCGGACTGGGTGGGGTGGTTATAGAAGAAGAATTTTCCTGCATAAGAAACTACTCTCTCTGTCCCAATTTATGACACTCTTCCCTTTTTCGTCTGTCCCAAAAAGTATGTCACCTTTCTATATTTATAAACAATATAACTGTAAAATTCTCATTTTACCTTTCGTGAGATGATTTATAGTCACACAAATATCTATGGCTTGTTTTAGACCACAAGTTTCATAAGTCGTTTTTTTCCTTAAAACTTCGTGTCAGTCAAATTAAGCCACATAGAAAATGGAATGGAGGGAGTATATGGTACAAATAATAAAACCTTTTTTTGCAATTATCATGTGTTGAACTCTTTTCTGGTTATGCATTTTCGATTGATGAGTATTTTGCGTTTTCTTACTACTCTATGTTTTAACAAATTCTTACAGGGACCTTATACTCTAAAGGATCATGAGGAGCTGAGTAGAAACACTATAAAAGCTCTCTGCAATGCAGATATATCTGAAGGAATATTTGTTTCTGGGAAGGACGTTTCCCTTCCCGAGACCACTATTAGGAATCCCAGGAGGCCTCTTAGAAACCTCGGTGGAAAAAGAGTGTCACAGCGCCCAATTCTTGCCTTTTTCGCTGGAAATATGCATGGTCCGGTACGTCCCAAACTTCTCAAATATTGGAGGGACAAAGATGAATCCATAAGAATTTACGGGCCTCTACCCCATAGAGTCTCAAAAGTTATGTCTTATCCTGAACACATGAAATCAAGCAAGTACTGCCTTTGTCCGATGGGTTATGAAGTGAACAGTCCGAGGATTGTCGAGGCAATATATTATGAGTGTGTTCCGGTTATCATCGCTGATAATTTTGCGCTTCCATTCAGCGAAGTACTTAACTGGACTGCTTTTTCTGTGGTTGTTTCTGAGAAAGATATTCCTAGGCTAAAGGAGATTTTATTAAGTATACCTCTGAGACGTTACCAGGTCATGCAAAATAATGTCAAGATGTTGCAGAAGCATTTTATTTGGAACTCAAAACCGACTAGATATGGTCTGTTCCATATGATTTTGCATTCAATTTGGGTTAGCAGGCTCAACCAACTTCAAGTATCGCAGATATCATAATTCCTCGAGTTCTTGCTGCTCCAACATGATGGTCTGTAAGCTTATCAATTTGGATGTTGATATGCAAAACTTTTCAAGAGCTGCAGCCGGTTCAGTTCTCTTAACATGTGCACCTGTAATGATCTCATCGAATGCTTCTTACACATTTGGCTAGAAAAAAACAAACTAGCTTGCTGTAGAAGGTTGCCATTCTATAAAGGAATTTAATCAGAGAGATTACATCCGTTCCATGAACCGATTATGCAATTTCTGATAGCAGAAACTGCTTTTTGTACTTTGACAGAAAGAGTTGCCTGCAGAAGACTAACTCAGATAATGCAGTTCATGTACCAAGTCAAAAGCCCTGGCAGGTTTTCTCTTATTTATAGTTCAAAGGCAAAAAGAACGCGGTTTAAGCTCATCTGTATGATCTTTTTGCAAGTAACATGATTACTTTGAGAAAGAAAGAGGAACGAGGGAGAGAAAATGGAGAAGATCAGAGTAATACTTCACTCTGATCAAGATAATGGAACATTTTCCACATTCGACTACACTCCTTTGTCGTGGATGCTATGTCTTCATAGATGAGTTGTGACTGAGAGTTAAACTGAGCTTTGACAGTTGATACTGATCGGTACATGCCAACATTCTGTGTGTGACTAGAGGCGATAAAATAGAGCCGGAGAATGAGTATGATCTTAGTTTATGGATGCATTAATTTTCTCTCTTTGCTTGTGTATGCATAGTTCTACTAAAAAACAGTGGGTTCAGTTGAGCTCATTCATGTATCATGTAACAAAATTGTATAGAATATATACTACATGTAGGTCATAAATGTGTCTTATATAACATTGGTTTCTGATTTCTTCTTTTCTGGAAAAAAACATTATTATTTTTTGCAATCCTGTATTTTTTTCTGGACTAGCACACGAAAAACGGTAAAAATCTGATTTTTCCCGCTTTGGGGATTGTTTGAACTTGAAAATGCGGCCGTTTGCCCCTTGTGACCAACTCACGCCATTAATAAGGTCGTAGTGGACGTCCATGAAAAATTTCGACAAAAAACAAGCCGGAATCTTGTACACCAACAATCCATGGACTATTCCACACGAAAAACGGTAAAATCTAGTTTTTCACGCTTTGGGGCTCGTTTGAACTTGAAAATGCGCCTGTTTTTCCCTCGGGACCAACTCACGCCATTAATAAGGTCGTAACAGACGTTCGTGAAAAATGAACATCTCTTAAATTTGGAGGCCTAATGCAATTGCTTTTTGATTAGCTGTAGAACTGCCCCTGACTAAATGATGTTGTTTTTCATATTGATACTGAATTTGTGGAGGCTATGGCTTTCAGGTAAGAAAATTCTTCCTCTTCAAAGGATCATAAGTTTACCAGAGATGCACGGTGATTATTTTATTGACTTTTTATCGATAGGAAGAGTTATATTAGAAATCTTATAAGAACACGAAATGCTGGTACTATAACTATCCGAGCAACTTGGCTCAGAAATGCTGATACCATAACTATCCGTTGTTCATTTTGGACACAAAATTACTAAATGGTTGTCTAGATACCATTGTTTAAATTAACATTTTTATGGATGTCCTTCTTCAGGCATGCTCACAATGTGGCTCTCGGATTTGTTCTGCTCTTCGTCTGCCTGTTAAGACTCCTGTCAGAACAGATCATGGTTGATGATCTTGAAATTCAAGCTGCCAAGGTAAGCATACGTATAAATTAATTGTCAGTGACGACAAATTTGATATCTATATTTGGATCAACTATTGAAAGGTAAGGACATATGTGAGCTCAGTTGTGAATACTTTAAGGACATATTTGAACCTTTTAAGTAGAATTTATATCATCAGTACTTTCAGACATTTCAAATTTAGCTACCAATTGTAAGAAATTCAGTCATATCTAAGAAATGTAACGGAAGAAACTTCAACTTTGATCCTTCTACCAGATGAAACCTGGTAGGAAACAATGTTCTAAATTTGACTGGAAGTTGTCGTCATCCCATTCCAGTTGGTGCCACCATTCTGATTCTCCTTTTATTACTTTGATGTTGTCGGAGGTTTGAATAGAGAGAGGCTACTTCCTTATTTGTAAGCAAGATGTCACTCTAAGTTCCTCCAGGTGTTCCCACATACTCTGTGGCTCCCCCAACGTTCCTAATTTTCGTAAGTTATTCAAATATAACTTCCGAACTCTTGGAATTTCTGAGTTGGCAAGGGAGCTGCATAGCACTAACAACTCTACCAGCTGAGAACAATCGGTAATTGAAATTATTTCCAAGTGCTTGGGTGCAGAAAGAGCTCCACCAGTGTTAAAAAGACATGTTAAACTTCGACAATAGGATATATTCAATTGGCGTAGTTTAGAAAATCTTAGACTCAGAAGTTGACTGAAATCAGAAACACACTTTAAATTTTCAACGGAATCAAGGGTGAGATGTTCCAGATTTGGCAAAGGGTCAATCTGTGCACTTCCTTCTTCGACTTGTCTGAAATCACAAAAACATTTGTAAATGTAGAGTGATTTTAATCCATCAAAATTCTTCTTGTTTATAATCAACTTCCTGAGACCCATGCAATGTACTAAGTGCAAATCTCTCGCAAACTGCAACATGCCTGAGAGCTCTCCGTTGCTGAAAATTTCACAATTGGATACGCCTACTATCCTTGTTGGCCCATTGAATGGTACTTGCATTCGAGTTTTCCCAACCTCAATGTGAAATCTTTTCAATCTTTTCATCCAGGTGTGGTCTCTATTCAAAATTGCTGATCTATCCAATCTAATAAAAAGATAAGTTAGATTGTGTAGAGATGATATCTCATCAAAGGAAGTTGATCCAAGAAGAGTCCACCTATTATTTGCAACGAACCACGTGGACGATTTCATCATATTTAACATTTCAATGCTAGACAATTTTACAAAATATCCTTGGCTGATGCTCTCTAAATCAGCTGCAGGCATATTTAATAGCCTCAGATTTGTCAACTTGTCCATTCCTTGAGGCAGACAAAGTAATCCTGCATTATCACAATCAAGCAATTGCAAATTGGAAAGATTACCAATAGGTGGTAACTCTTTCAACTCATAGCAATTTTGTAGTATTAGAGCACGTAGTTGACATAAACTATTGATGGAACAAGGCAGTGCTCTAATACCAGTTTTACTCAGATTCACAACTCTTAGAGCTGGAAATGACAAAAAGAATTCATGGGGAATTTTGCTAAGGCGATCATTATCTTGCAATAGTAAAGTTGTTGTCTCTGGGCATTCTGTGAAGTTATCAGGTAGACATTGAATTTTGTTGCTTACGAAAGATATTCTCTTGACAGAAGCTGATACTTTAGTATGTGATATCTCAGTCAACCCGATTCTAGCTTGAATAGCAGAATTGTGTTCATACCCAAAGGAATTAGCTACCCATATAGCAACGTCACAGACCACGTCATGCATCTTCACAGAATCCATCTCATGGGCTTCTAGCAAGCAGGCATCTTTTAAACTCTCAATAATTGTGATTCCCCTGTTGTGTGCTTCTTCATATGTGTCATGTTCACCAAGGAACTCCTCTGTCCACAAGCAATTTATGAGATCATCAGTAGAAATAGCCGCCGGATATAAGGAGCAATACAAGAAACAACTTTGAATGTCACCTCTCCTTTTGTTCATATTGCTTCTTTGCTCCGAGGATAATTCAATATCCGGAGATTCCAAAGAATCAAAACTCCACTTGATGACCTTGTAAACCTTCTCTTTAACATCTTTGTTATGTGGTTCGGACATTCTAAGTGATTTCAAAGCATCTTTCCAGAGCTCGACCCTTGTCTTCCCTCTCATTGATGATCCCATAACAGTGATTGCCAAAGGTAAGCCATCACACTCTCTTGTGATTTCCTTTGCGAATGGTTGAATTTGCTCCAGATTGGCAATATCTCCCGCACTTTTGACAAAGAGTTGCCAAGATTCATCCACATCCAATGTGTAAACTTTCATTTCAGTGTCTGTTTTCATTTGGTTACAAACACTCGAAAAACGAGAAGTTCTAATCACCTTGCTTCTTACGGGGTCCTCAGGTTGGGGCACACCTATATCATCCAAATTTATTGCTTCCCAAACATCATCTAATATGAGAAGGAAACTCTCTTCTAGCTTGAGCCTTTGATAGATTTTGCTGCCAATGCTTTCTAAACTTTCCTCGTTATCTACTTTTAGGTTTAATCTGCTGACAATTTGTGCTTGAACTTTTTTTATGTTTGTTGGTGGTTTGGGCACTGTAACCCATACCACAACACCAAAAGACAGTTTAGAACTTGACACATCGGTCTTTAGGAGCTCATTATTCAGATTCTTCACCAATGTTGTTTTCCCAACTCCTCCCGTACCCAACACACCAATGATGCATATCTGAAAGGATTCAAATACCCAAAAGAATAATAATTTACCCACAAGTGAAAAAGATGCAACAATGGTCATACAGAAGAAATTTAGAAAATTAGAGAAACAAGGAAGTTGGAGGCTTTGATCAGTATAATCTCAATTTTGTTAAATTCTTTGCATATGCATTATGTTCTAATTGTCATCATATCATCATATATCATATATGACACAATCATTTAACTTCTTTTTTAACTTTAAAAGTATATTTTGCTAATTACCCCAAAACAAATTAAGTAGGATTGGCATTCATTCATTTTTGAAACTCAATTAATATACTGTTTAAGTAATATTCACATGACAAATTTATCAATGACCAAATTCTAAACAATTTATGATTACTAATCTTGATTTAATTCCAACAATTAATACCTTATCATCTTCTAACAGTTGCAAGATTTTGTTGAGATTCCTTGTTGCTGCTGACTGGCCGTCTATTGATGGTCCCAGGATGAACTCAACTTTTTTCACCTGGTAATTTTCTACCGCCAAACTGGATCCAAAGCTTTCTCCAACTTCTTTAAGCCTGCAAAGTTGATCTAATATGTTCTGTGCTTGAGTGGAGACTTCAGAGCGAAGGCTGCATTTTGGACAACACTTATATGTAAGCACCTTAGCCGCTACAATTCTGTCTTGCATAGTATCCAATTCATTCTCTAGCTCGTGAACATCTTCCATCCACACGATAACATCTGGTTTTGGTTTATAGTATCTTCTTCCATCTTTGCATTGATATCATCTCTAAATTTTGTTAGCTTCTCCATTTCCTTCTTTAGATTTTCAATTTTTGACGAGAAACAGGCAATATTTTCAATCTTAGGATAGATGCATTTCGATACAAACTTTCCCACCTCAACAACAAAGCCACCTACAACATTAAAAAGTATTTCCATTGAACAATTCTTGAGGTAAAGAATAAAAATATTTCTGATCAGAATGCTAATGATGCTCTCTCAAAGATGATCAAATGAAGCTAAACTGACTGCTTCTTGTTTGTTTAAGGCATAATACATAAATATGTCCTTTAACTTGACTTCAACTGACATCTATGGCTTCCAACTTTGGGTATGCACAAGTAGACACTTAAACTTGTATAAAATTGAATAAGTAGACATGCACCCTACGTGACATAATACATGTAGGATGCCACATAGGACACAAATTTGCCATGTATGACGCCACATAGGACAAATGTGCCTATTTATTCAATTTTATACAAGTTTAAGTGTCTACTAGTGCACACCCATTGTTAGAGGACACAAATGTCAGTTGAGGCCAAGTTAAAGGATACGTTCATGTATTATACATTTGTTTAAGGCAGAATTCAGAAAACTAAAAGAAAAAACAAATAAGAAGGCAAAGAATATTATTTGTTTAAACATCAACAACTTGACATATCTAATAACAAAACTAAGCAACATGATTTGAAATAATTAAGCACATCCACCTCACTTAATTAGGTAAATATCAACAACTTGACATATATAATAACAAAACTAGGCAACATGATTTAAAATATTTAAGCCCATCCACTTCACAGTAGGTAAATATCGACAACTTTGACATATATAATAACAAAACTAGGCAATATGATTTGACATAATAACCACTCAGAAGAAACCACAAAAATGCTTTTGTATTTGCCAAAATTAGTTTAGAAAAAAAGAAGAGAAAACGATCAAATGAATGAGGTTTCATTAATTTGGTCCTTAATGTATTCCATTTAATCGATATGGTTCTTAATGTATTATAAAAGGTGTTCAATTTGACTCCTTATCCTAAATCTAACACATTTATCTTGCTCATGGTTTTACTCTCGTGAGCAAGGACATTCACTTTATGAGAAAGTGATCATCTCAAGTATTGATTTGGTTGGTTTAATAGGTGTCGATTTGTTTCGTTTAATAAATCTTGATTATGAATATGGATGAACAAATAGATTGGATTTGATATGCTGGAGAAAGAGAATAGTAATGGTATTAGGTGTTAAAAGTGTGTTTGATATGCAAGGAAAATATTTCCAAAAATATATATCATGTGCTAAAATTTTGAATGTACAATTTATAAGAATGCTCTAAAATGTTTAAACACAAAAGCAATATCAGTATATTACAAATAAACAAGATGATCACACAACACAATTGAAACAAGAAATTACTCGGTATACAATCAAGCAATCAAAATATAAGAATCAGAAAACACAACCAGTACAAACAAGGAACAGTTACATCACAACAAACTCGACCGATCAACTTTAGCTCGAAATTCTGTCTCTGATGCAAGAAGTTCCTTCCTCTGCCCTTTTAGTTTCCTGAATGAAGCAACAAAAAGTGAAGTTCTAGTTAACATTTGAATGATATTTGGTTGTCAGAAATATTTTCCATCCCAATATATGTGGTACATTTTGGATTTCGAGAGCCAAATGAGACCGCAATTTTTTTGTCTGAGAAATATTTTGAACCATCTTATAGTACTTTCTGAAAGTTAATTGGCACATCACCTGAGATGTAGCGAAAGTAACCTCAACTCTGATCAGACTCGTAGTAAACAACGCTCTAAATTTGAGTTGAATTTATCGTCATCCCACTCCAATAGGCTCCACCATCTCGGTGATCCTCTTATTACTTTGATTTTGTTGGAGGTTTGAATAGAGAGAGGCAACTTCTTTATTTCATAGCAATTGATCACCTCAAGTTCATCCATGTGTTCCCACATACTCTGTGGCTCCCCCAACGTTCCTAATTTTGGTAAGTTTCTCAGCACTAACTTCCGAACTCTTAGAATTTCTGAGTTGTCGAGTGCCCTCCGACTAGAGCCGCATTGTACTAACAACTCTACCACCTGTTTACAATGGTTAATTGTAATTTCTTCCAAGTGCTTGGGTACAGAAAAAGCACCACCAACATTAAAAAGACATGTTAAATTACGACAATAAGATATATCCAGTTGGCGTAATTCAGAAAATCTTAGACCCAGAAGTTGACCGAAATCAGAAACACTCTTTAAATGATCTACAGAAGCGAGGCTGAGATGTTCCAGATTTGGCAGAGGGTCAAACTGTCCACTTCCTTCTTCAGATGGTCCGAAATCACAACTACATTCGTGAATGTAGAGTGATTTTAATCCATCAAAACTCTTGTTCGCAATCAACTTCATGAGACCCATGCATTTTTCCAAGTGCAAATGTGAAGCAAGCTGCAACATGCTTGAGAGCTCTCCGTTACTAAAAATTTCACACTTGGAGACACTTATCATCCTTGTTGACTTGTTGAATGGTACATGCGTTGGAGTATTCCCAATTTCAATGTGAAATCTTTTCAATCTTTTCATCCAGGTATGATCTCGATTGAAAATCGATAAGCTATCTAATCTAATAAAAAGAGATGTCAGATTTTGTAGAGATGATATCTCATCAAAAGAAGTTGGTTCAAGAACAGTCCTTGGCCGAATATTTCCCGTGGTCCAACAATAAAGGTCACCAATTTTACTATGCAGCATCTTTAACATTTCAATCCTAGGCATTTTGAGGAAAAATCCTTGGCCAATGCTCTCCTTCAAATCACCTACAGGCAGATTTAATAGCCTTAGATTTGTCAACTTGTCCATTCCTTGCGGCAGACAACATAACTTTATATCATCACAATCGAGCAATTGCAAATTGCAAAGATTACCAATAGGTGGTAACTCTCTCAACGAACAACAATTTTGTAGTATTAGAGCATGTAGCTGATATAAACTATTGATGGAAGAAGGCAAAGAACTAATACTAGTTCCACTCAGGTTCAGAACTCTTAGGGATGGAAATGCCAAAAAAAGTTCATCTTGAATTTTCTCAAGGGGATTCTTTTGCAATAGTAATGATGTTGTCTCTGGGCATTCCATGAAGCAATCAGGTAGACGTTCAATTTTGTTGCTTACGAAAGATATTCTCTTAACAGAAGCGGATACTTTAGAATGTGATATCTTAGTTAACCCAAATGAATTATCTATCCATATAGCAACATCACGAACCACATCATGCATCTTCACACAATCCATCTTATGGGCTTCTAGCAAGCAGGCATCTTTTAGACTTTCAATCGTTGTGATTCCCCTGTTATAGGCTTCTCTATATGTATCATGTTCACCAAGGAACCCCTCTGCCCACCAGCAATGTATAAGATCATCTATTGAAATAGCTGCCGGATATAAGGAGCAATACAAGAAACAACTTTGAATGTCACCTCTCTTTTTGTTCACATGTGTGCTTCTTTGCTTTGAGGATAATTCACTATCCTGAGATTCTAAAGAATCAAAACTCCACTTGATGACCTTGTAAACCTTTTTCTCTACATCTTTATTATGAGGTTCGGACATTCTTAGTGATTTCATAGCATCTTCCCAGAGCTCGACCCTTGGCTTCCCTCTCATAGATGTTCCAACAACAGTGATTGCTAAAGGTAAACCACCACACGCTCGTGCAATTTCCTTTGCTAATGGTTGAATATGCTCCAGATTGGCAACATCTCCCGTATTTTTGATAAACAGTTGCCAAGATTCATCCTCATCCAATGTGGAAATATTCAATTCAGTGTGTGTTTTCATTTGCTTACAAACACCTAAGAAACGAGAAGTTATAATGATCTTGCTTCCTGCGTGATCTTCAGGTTGGGGCACACCAACATGATCCAAATCTATATCTTCCCAAACATCATCTAGTATGACAAGGAAACTCTTCTTTTCCTTTAGCTTTTGGAAGATTTTGCTGGCATTGCTTTCTTCACTTCTGTTGTTATCTACCTCCAGGTTTAATCTTTTGGCAATTTTTGCTTGAACCTTACTTATATCCATTGGTTTGGGCACTGTAACCCATATCACTATACCAAAAGACAATTTAGACCTTGACACATCAATCTTTCGAAGTTCATTGTTCAGATTCTTCACCAAAGTAGTTTTCCCAACTCCTCCCGTACCCCACACTCCGATGATGCATACCTGAAAGGATTCAAATACCCCAAAAAATAATTTACCCACAAATGAAAAATACAACAATAGTCATGTAGAAGAAATATAGAAAATTAGAGAATGAAGGATGTAGGAGGCTTTGATGCAACAATGGTCATATAAGTACCCTGCGAACTACACCCTAGGACACACTTTATCTTTACGTGGTCCTATTTGTTGTGATATATATTATTCACTACGTGGTTGGATATAAAATTAAATTTTAATAAAGATTTAAATGGATCATGTTATACCAAATTTTTGAAAATATATACCATAAATTATCTAATTTTAGAGAGAGATCACAGGTTTACATGCCCCAGATAAATTCTCTAATGAAATTGGCAGTTGCCAAATCCTAAAATATTTAAAATTAAATGTTGATTTAATTTCAACGATACCTTATCATCTTCTAATAGTTGCAGGATTTTGTTGATATTCCTTGTTGCTGTTGACTGACCTTTTACTGATGGTCCCGGGATGAACTCAACTTTTTTCATCTGGTAATTTTCTACCACCAAATTTGATTCAAAGCTTTCTCCAACCTCTGTAAGCTTGCAAAGTTGATCTCGGATGTTCCGTGCTTGAGTGGAGACTTCCGAGCGAAGGCTGCAATTTGGACAACATTTATATGTAAGCATCTTCGCTGTTGCGATGCTTTCTTGCATAGTTTCCCATTCATTCTCCAGCTCGCGAACATCCTCGATCCACTTGAAAACATCTGGTTTTGGTTTATAGCCTTCTCCTTCAGCTATTTCCACCTTTCCTTTGATATCATCTCTTAACTTTGTTAGCTTCTCCATTTCGTCCCTTAAGTTTTCAACATTTGATGAGAAACAAACAATATTTTCGATCTTAGGATAGATGCATTTCGATACAAACTTTCCCACCTCAACAACAAAGCCACCTACAACATTAATAAGTATTTCCATTGAACAATTCTTGAGGTAAAGAAAAGTAGATATATTTCTGATCAGAATGCTAAACTGTTTGTGCAAGGCAGAATTCAAAGAAGTAAAAGAAAAAGGCAATGACGATTAATTTAGAACTCAAGAACTTGAAATAATTAGAATTCCGAACACATAAGCTCATCCATTAATGCAAAATGCCAACAACCACACACAGAATTGTTACATTAATCTCAATAGTCCCCACTTGGAAAGATGCCTTTTGACTAAATGATTCTTTTCTATTTTCCATACATTGAATTGTCAAGCCTGGCTGTTAGCATCACAATCAGTATTGTCTTGTATATATGTCATCAAATGTAACCTATAGTGTATGGACTCTTGTAAATATGTGATTTTGTAAATTTCCAAAAAACTTTTCATTAATCAACGGCATTATATTTTAGACTGGTATGAGAAATTTTTCCGTGTTATTTTTTATTGCTAACATTAAATGTTTTGATTTGTTGTATATACTGAATGCATGTTATGTTGTAAAATATGTTTGTTGAAAGGAAGTATACATGGATTGATGATTTGGTAAAGACTTTTTAGCTTTTCATGAAAGTGTGTTTGGTATGATGGAAAATATTTCTCTAGGTAAAAAATTTGGACGAATTAAGTTGTTTTTCTTCATAATTATCTCAACTTTTAACTTTATGTTATGGTTTTAACTAACATCAGACATTGTCAATCAAAATATTGTCAAAAATTCCATCACAGCACGATCTTCTTTGCTAATGATATTGTCGATCTATAAATTATAATAAATGCTTTTTTGAAAAATACTAGCACAAAGGTGTAATAGGCGCTCTCAGATTTCAAACTCTTGATAGCTGGTATATCATGAGAACAAAACATGGAAAAAGAAGATGATGTGCTAAATTTTGAAGGTACAATTTAAGAATGCGCTAAAATGTTTATTACAATTTAACAAGATGATCACACAACACAACTGTAACAAAAAACTACAATAGAACAAACAAGGAATAAGTTATTAAGACATCTGACAGGCGCGAACTCTGCATCTCTGGTGTGATAAGTTCCTTCCTCTGCTTTTTTAGTCCTGCATGAGGCAACAACAAGTGAACTCTGCATCTTTAGTGTTATTACTATAACAATAATTTAAAATGAACTTTTTATAAATTAAGTAGAAATCACAAGAACAATGCTCTATGTAGAGTGATTTTAATCCATTAAAAGTACTCTTCTTGTTCACAATCAACTTCCCGAGACCCATGCATTTAAACAAGTACAAATCTGAAGCAAACTGCAACATGCCTGAATGTTTGAAATTTTCACAATGGGAAACGCTTATCATCTTTCTTGACTTATTGAATGGTATTCTCATTGAAGTTTTCCCAATTTCAATGTGAAATCTTTTCATCCAGGTGTAGTCTCTAATCAAAATTGATGAGCTATCAAAATTAATATAAAGACAAGTCAGATTGTGTAGAGTGGATATCTCATCAAAAGATGTTGGTACAAGAAGAGTCACTCTATTCTTTTTCATCATCCGATCTGTATCTCTCATTTTAGGCGGCAGCATCTTTAACATTTCAATCCTAGGCAATTTGAGGAAAAGTCCTTCGCCGATGCTCTCCTTAAAATTACATACAGGCAGATCTAATAGCCTCAGATTTATCAACTTATCCATTCCTTGTGGCAGACAACGTAACCTTGTATTATCACAATCAAGCAATTGCAAATTGCAAAGATTACCAATAGCTGGTAACTCTTCCAAGAAAGTACAATGATGTAGTATTAAAGCACGTAGTTGACATAAACTATTGATGGAACAAGGCAATGTTGTAATACCAGTGCGACTCAGATTCACAACTCTTAGTGCTGGAAATGACAAAAAGAATTCATGGGGAATTTCCCCAAGGCTATAATTGTCTTGCAATAGTACAGTTGTTGTCTCTGGGCATTCCGTGAGGTGCTCAATTTTGTTGCTTATGAAAGACAATCTGTTGACAGAAGCTGGTACTTCATTATGTGAAATGGATTCATCTATCCATTTAGCAATATCACGAACCACATCATGCATCTTCACATAATCTACCTTATCAGCTTCTAGCAAGCAGGCGTCTTTTAGACTTTCAATCATTGTGATTCCCCTGTTGTAGGCTTCTTCATATGTGTCACGTTCACCGAGGAACCCCTCTGCCCACCAGCAATGTATGAGATCATTTGTTGACATTGCTGCCGGATATAAGGAGCAATACAAGAAATAACTTCGAAGGTCACCTCTCTTTTTGTTCACATGTTTGCTTCTTTGCTCTGAGGATAATTCAATATCCGGAGATTCTAAAGAATCAAAACTCCACTTGATGACCTTGTAAACCTTTTTTTCTACTTCTTTGTTATGAGGTGTGGATATTCTAAGTGATTTCAAAGCATCTTCCCAGAGCTCGACCCTATTCTTGCCTCTCATAGATGTTCCAATAACAGTGATTGCTAAAGGTAAACCACCACACTCTCTTACAATATCCATTGCCAATTGCTGAATATCCACCCGTTTGGCAACATCTCCCGCATTTTTGATAAACAGATGCCAAGATTCATCGTTATCTAATGTGGAAATATTTATCTCGGTGTGTTTTCATTTGCTTACAAACACCCAAAAAACGAGAAGTTATAATAACCTTGCTTCCTGCGTGATCTTCAGGTTGGGGCACACCTACATCATCCAAATCTATAGCTTCCCAAACATCATCTAGTATCACAAGGAAACTCTTTTCCTGCTTAAGCCTTTGACAGATTTTGATGGCATTGCTTTCTTCACTTCCCTCAGTATCTACCTTTACGTTTAATCTATAGCTGAAACATCACCTTGAATGACACCAGCCACAATATCTACCCGTCCATCCTCTTTTTCCCTCTTATCTTTTTTCTTTTTCTTCCTCTTCACCTCATCTGTAAGATTTCCACCAGAGCCCTTGCTGAGCATCTCAACTGCCTTGATTGCCTGTGTTTTGCCCGCACTTTCATGAGCAAGTGTTTTGGTGTCTAAACTAGCATCGTGCATTATCAGTATCTCCAGCTCATTCTTCCACTTATTTTTCATTTTTAAACCATTTTTAACAGCATCCTCGCACCCTTCTTTACTGGATTTCCCAGGCTGTTTTTCACTACCTCTTTCTTTCTTTCTCTTGATGTCACCATCTTCACTTTCCCCAGGTGCTTCAGTTTCCATCTTTGTCTTATCCCTTTCTTTCCTGATCTCTGTAAAAGAGAGACTCTCTTCCTTGAAACATGAATCATGCTCAACAGCTTTAACATCTCCCTTTGTCACTTTCGAATCATCGGTGGCAGCATTCTTTTACCTTTTCTTGGATTTCTTCTCCAACTCATGAGCATATCAACCTTCTCATCTCCTTGGACCATGCCTCTTTTAGAAAATGCCACCTATGTTCCTCTTGCAATGCACCAAAAAGGGTTCTCTGCAAAAGAGAAAAATAGAGAAAACGTATGGTTAAGTGACAAGAGTGATATGGATTAGCACACACAATTTAGAGCTCATACAAGTAGACAGGACATTACACACCTGCAGCTTAACGAGGACATGACCTTAAATATGAGGATATGACGGTCGAGGATTAGGGTAGGAGATCAATAGTTAGTCGAGCGTTAGTTTCCTTATCAATAGCAGTATTAGTACTCTCCTACTATTTTATGCTTCGATCTTATTATCACCTGTTGTTTCTTTTTTGCTATTGTTTCTTTTCTTCATTATTTTCACTATTGTATCTAAAGATGAGAATCAAACTATGCAACCAACGTATCATCAAAAAGACCTTTTCTTAACCTCCCCGAAACAAGCTGCAACACACAGCAATACGTATAATTTCAAACTTCAAACTCTCTTTCTATACCTAGAAACAAAATCATCTAGAACAAATAAGAAGAAATCACCCAGTATTTTTGTCTCTCATACCTTATGGTTCTCCATCTACTTCATTAATCACTACGCCACACCTTGGGTGATGCACTAAGGGGACATTTGGTAGAGTGCATATTATTTCTAATACACCAAACCAAACATTGCATATGAAATAATACACTGTATTCAGCATTATTCTTATACACCCTACCAAACGACTCTAAAGTGATAAAATTAGAACGAATACCATGAGAAACAAACTCAAATACCAGCAAAGACAAATTTTTAGGTAATTTCTCTTCATCTATCTAAAACTCAGCAGTGTGTTCTCCCTATACCTAAAATGCAACTGCGCAAGTCGACTCGAACACCATAATAAATAACTTAAAGCTTAATAACCAGTGAAACAATTCCTAAAATCACAAAAATTCAAAAAAAAATGCTAAATTTATCAAACCTGAATGCCAAAATCACTAGAGAGTAGCAAAATGCAAAAATCCAATCAAATCCAAACGTAATTGATTTGTGAATTCTCAGTTTAAAATACTGAAAAAAAAAATTAGGGATTTGGAATTTGGAAATCTAACTGATGAAAACAAATGTCTTATTTTTCGGGTAAGAATTATGGGCCCAAACGCTATTCAGGCCTTCCTATCCAATTTATTGGGCCTAATACAAAGAGACCTATAAATTTTGGCCCGTTAAGTCGGCATTTAATTGCACGGTTTGTTCTTCAAATGAACTGGTGTTTAATTTTTACTATTCAAATGGATTGATCTTTAGTTTTTGTCCGTAATAATCTAACTTATGAATAGTGGAGCGTAAGTTCTTTAGGAGTGCAGAGCATAACTTGTGGATATTGTGGTGCGAAAATATCAACTTATACCCCGCAAAAAGTTATTTGTGTTGAATGACGAAAATTAAAGACCATACAAAATAGATATAAAAGCACAAATGACCCTTAATCCGGTGAGTTAAGGTTGGAGAAATTTTGCTCTAACACTAGCTTATTTAGTCTAAATGTGTTTTTATTTTATTTTTAAAAAAAACTATGTTAGAGAGTTGGGATGTTTGGTTAGATTTTAACGGGAAAATGTGTTTTTGAAAAAAGTAGTTTCTCCCTACAAGTACGTCTTCAAAATCTAGTCAAGTACAAATTGTTGTTGTAAAATTAACAAAAAGTATTTTTCAAATCGATTAATTATACATTAACTGTTATCCTCCAAAAGTATATTTTCTGAATATACCTCTAAAATATTTCTTTAAATACATAAATTTTGAAAGTTTCCAAAAGAATATGGAGTAAAATGAAAAACTTATCTCTCATCAATCAATAAAGTTACCCATACAATTCAAACATTACGGTCACAATCAAACATAAAATGGCCATTTAAAGTAAAGCATTACTATATGTAGGCTGTAGCATCATAATAACAATAATATACACGGTCTTATTCTAACGTAATCAATTAGTGGCTACAAATTAAAGATGTCAAAGTAGATAAAAGAATACCAAGAATATAGTGTTATAATGGAACAATGATTAAAGATCCTAAAATAGTCTTTCATGCTTTTTAAGTATCAACTTGTTAATTGGCCTTCTATTTTATTTTTTTATTGGCTCTTTTATTATTGGGTATAAAAGAGATGATAATATTACAAATGAAAGCACTATTTTTCCTTTTTTTTGCAAAACATAGAGTAAGGTACCCTATTTGGTATTCGGTACAACATAGAGTGTGTAATATAAAAATTTGTCGCATTATCTACTTCGAAACAATTTCATAGATACAGAGTCAAGAAGTTAGATTTTAGATAAAATGTTTAAAGTTATATGACTAAAGTTTACACATATATGTCTTGAAGTTTTATATGAATGTAGTTAAAGCACATAAGCATGAAGTTTCATAAATTGGAGTTCAGACACATATACACGAAGTTTAGTCATTTTTATATGAACTTTAGCTATATGTGACTCATTAAGTCTTTTTTTTCTAAACTTTAGGCGGAAATTCATGAACATCAGTTATATTAAACATTAGACATTTTATCAACTCTAATGTTCAGACATGTGATGTTTAAAGTCGTTCAATGAATAGACATACAAAAAATAAAATGGGTACATGTTGATTACATAACAATGTCGCAATAACATGTGAAAATTATTTGTTTGGTAACCGTTTTAGGCTCCCGACTAATTCAGATCCTCATCATATAACATCCGTCAAAGAGGATATATATTGCAGCTTAGGATTTTTGAAAGTTAAATTGTATGAATTTTGATAAACGCTTTAAGATATATATCTTTTTTTAATATGAAAAGGATTTTAATTTATAGTATATTTTGTACAATTTTAAAAAATTTTAAAAATAAATTATGAAATTAATTTAATTAACTCAAAATATATAACAGTAAAAATCAACAACGAGAGTATCATTTTATTGGAACTTCTTCCCTTTCCACTAAACTATTTGAAAGGTAAAAAGTAGTAAACATTGATTGATTGAACTTGTCAATATCATATTTCATCACCAACTTTTTGTGGATTGAAATGGAAGGCTTTTGAGATAGAATTATAATAATTGCGATATGGGAAAAGTAAAAAATGACAATATGTTGATGCAAAAATTAGGTCATAGTATAGTTATCCCAAACAAAAATGATTTTAGTGCCAAAAAATATACACACAAAAGTGAGAAAAGAATGACTTTGTGTGGATGAAATAAGTTGTACTCCTATTATGATAAATAAAGATTATGTCATTGTGACGTAAACAAAAAACAAAACAAAAGAAGTAAAATTAAAAAAGTGGTCAAATTTTCCTAAAGTTGAATATCTCTCCCCCTTTCTTTATTCAGTTCTTCCTTTTTCTTTTCTTTTTAAAATATTTTGGAATTTAATTAATTGAATTTATGTCGAAAAATTTCGTATTTTAAAATTAAAATGTTCCTTATTAAAAATTATTCTATTTTTAGAGTTTGAACTTAAGATTTTTTGTCAAAGATAGAAAAACATTGACAGCTAGTGAGATTTATTAAGAAAAAAAATCAAATATAAAAAAAGTAAACATAGAGATAAATCAAAGATATTCAATATATATATATATAATATAATTTTTCAGCAAAGAGATTTGGTGTATTGAATTAAATTGAAAATGTAATTTTGATATTGCTATATATAGTTTGCAACATTTAGCTATGTCTCATATCAATCTATAATCCAATCAAACTTTATCTTTTTATTGTATAAATTGCTTATGAATGACGATATTCTTTTTTCTAAATCTAAATTTAACGTGAAAATGAAAGCTAAAAGACATTTACCCATCAGTAATAAAATTCTTATTTAGTTTGAAAATACAGATCGATACGTCTCCTACTTGCATTTCAATACTGTGTAAAGCAAATCCTGTCTGATCTAATCATTTAGCTGCTCTTTTTAAGAAACGAGGACAAATTTGTAATTTAACAAGGTCACGACATAAATGCATATTTAACAAATATTCTTCCTTTGAATCACACGTGCAATCCTCTAATTGGGGAAAATACTATTATTAAAAAGATTATGAAGTTTCTGTTCAACCTTCGATAAGTCTATCGATTCAAGCAAGTTCGATTAACGAGCTAATCACATGTTTACCAGCTAAGCTAATCACATGGGCCAGATATGTAAGGCCCACTAGTAACACGAATATCCATGCAAAGCTGGCCCATGACTCTTTTTCTTGGCAACTGTTACACATGCACCATTGCACGTGTGGGAATCTTCTAAATGATTAATATTGTAATGTCCACGTCGGTGTAAGGGGTTCATTAAAATATTTTTTATGAATATATATATTCTAAATTTCGTGAAAATTTAGAACTTGTCATGTATAAATACGTAAATAAGTTATGTTTTAAAGCTAAAATTACAATAAAATCTCTTTAAGTTTCTCTTTCTTTTTTATTGTAACAAAAAGAAGCTAGGAAAAGAGAAAATGAAAGACAGAATTACAAGATGAAAATTGAACTTTTGTTTAAATAGTATTAAAAATTTAAATATTAACCAACTGAACTATTAATTATTATTTTTAAAAAATCTTAGTTTGTAGAAGTGAGTAGAGAAAATATTGCTCTAACTATTTCAATTTTTAATGTAACACTTATTCTAATTTGTTGGGAAATATTACTTATGTAATTTCATATTAGAATAATACTAATAAGAATATTTTGGGTTGACCGTTGAACGGATATACCATGAACAAAGTCATTTTGACTGGGATGCACGTGTGGGTACACGTGTGTCTTGTTGTACTGTACTTAGGTGTGCCACGTAAGAAGCACGTGATATCGGTCCTGACTTTTAAGAAAGGAAATTTAAAATGATTGGGGGTACTTAGGAGAGGAAAAATAAGGAAGAGAGATTATGAGATTAGAAATCGAGATATCATCAATAAAATAAAAGTTCAGATAGTTAATTAACTAAGTTATTAAGATTTTCATTGTATCAGTGCAACTTGATCAAAACAATTTTTTATTCTCACACCTTTTTAGAGTTATCTGCAAATTTTATTTAGACACTCAAAAAATTGATAATGTGCCAAGTTGAGGAATTAATGATGTAGTTGTAAGACAACTAAAACACAATGATGAGACACAATTAAAGATTTGTTGAATAATTAGGATCTACTAGTTCTCATTTGTTAGGAGTATTTTATTATTTAAAGTTGATTAGTTATTTTATGATCATCCTGTATTTAAGATATACAGCTAGCTAGGTCGATTCATTTAAATTCGTATTTCATAAAATAGAGCAAAAGAAAAAATATTTAATAACATACTCAATATAGTCTCGTAAAAGAAATCTCAAAAAGAATAAGATGTATCATTTCCTTTTTTGCTTCGATTATCTACATCACACTTTTAGGGGGTCTTCTTTTTTTTTCCAATCATGTTTACACGAAATATTTATGCACCAAATTGCCTTCCCTTTATAATATATCTTAAAAAATTATGTGATACTTATACAGAATTGAATAGTCATTATTGAAATTATCCTTTTAATTTTGGTTCCAGACAACTACGCTATTAATTATTGGGTATCCACGAATGGCTAAATTAAGTTTGAAATTTTATAAAGAAGACGCTTATTATATTTTATTAGTTTCCATTTATTTATAACCATAGAAATCATAATCATCAGACTCAGATTAATAAAATAGGATTAATAATGATTAGATCATGTTTATCGGCTCCTTGTTTAACTTCTTGTGGACAGTCCTCAGACAACATAATTTTTTTTTAAGGACAAAAAATATGAAAAGAGGGAATCATCATAGACCTTTCTAAAATAAAAATAAATAAATCAAGTCTCAATTTTAAAAAGAAATCATTGCAAAAGAATAATAATCTAATTAAAAAGAAGAATCCCCCCCCCCACCCCTTCCCACCTGATTTCTGAAGTCCATGAAATTCCGACTAGATTTGAATCGCACACTACAAGGTCCATTTGGGGTGGTGGTCTCAACATAATTTTTTTCATACCCAGAGCTCAAATTCGAGACCTGTGATTAAAAGTGAAATAATTTCACCACTACACCACAATTCATATTGATGAAGAAACCAATGTTAATTAGAGTTAATTTGATATTATAATCTGCCTCGGTTATCATACTATATATTGGTACTATTATTTTCTTTTCTTCATTATTGTATTTTATCCCTTTCTTATTAATATTGATATATTTTACTTGAGCTCATAATTTATCAAAAATAACATCTTTACATTCGCAAATCATTAATCACTTATTTTCAAATTAAATATCAATTTATATGAATATAATGAGAAATATTTATCTCAAATATTATTTCTGAAAGAACATACAAAATTCAAATTGAACAAATAAAAATAAAAATAAAAATAAATTTACACTTCAAATCACTATAAATTGGTAATCAACTTATTTATGATTAATAACTGATAAATCGATAATTGAACATCGTTGTGGGGGTGGCGTTGAGTGGGTTTGGGGTGGGGGTGGGGTTGGAGACATGTGATAGTGGAAGAAGAGTTCAAATGATTGTATAAAGATGTCATGTCGGGCAAACAACCGACAGAACGCACGTGCTCTTATGTTTCATAGGACCCACCCGCACGGACAATACAGCCATTTATTTGTTTGTTTTTTAGTTATTCACTATATTAAAATTAATATAATTTCATAAATAAATAAAATCTGACAAAAATATTGTGTACTTAATTTTATTTGTGATCGATCTTATAGAAGTAGAGTAATTATTTTTATTTGACGGTCGACTCAAATTAAAAATATCTTATGAATATACAAAAATTATGTGAACAAGTCAAAATTTTCAGTATGAGTTTTGAATCTCAACATCCAGTAATTCGTTACTATATTTATTTGTACTCTTTTTCCCTTTTTTTTTAAAGAAAATTTGATAAGTTTTTTCAATGATTAATTTATTTTTTAGAAAGTAATTTTTAGCGCATAAAATTTTTAAGGGTCTCTCAATATAATTTCGCATTAGACCATGAAATCTATTGAGCCATACATATGCAGTATTAGTTGCATTATTAATTTTATAGAGGGGAACAAAAGAATTTGAACATTAAAAATTCTAATTAACATACATAATGTAGTTTCATAAGGTGAAGTATAAAAAAGATAGATTATACGTAAATTTTACTTTTATTTTGGAAAGATAGATTGAAATTTTATCATAAATCATTTGGATTTCTTACGTTAAAAAATCTATTATTTATTACGTAATTTTTAAACACAAAAGAGTTTGAAACCGTGATTAAAGTTGTACATCCACCTCTTAAAAATAAATACCTGATATATTAAGAATTTAAGCATTTTGGGTTCTTAAATATTTATTTATATTATTTTTCCTACTCATATGGTACAACAAAAACTAGTAAAAGAATTTAATTTTCATCAAAATTGTTTTCACACTTTCTTGAAACAATCACCACCTTTATATGAAATCCACTATATATTTGACTATCACCTAAGTATCCACTAATTTTTCATTGAGTGCCAAAAGTAAGTGTACATTTTGAATAAATTAACATTTTTTGTCTAGGTTCAATTGGTCTATAGTGGTCCTCTTGTCACATTGGTCCTACATTAAACTCAATTGATCAAAAATGTAATTATTTGAAATAGACTTTTGGAATATATAGGTACATGATTCCATAATATTTGATGTAGACCTTTATTAGTTATTATTAAGTTGCGATAGAATGGATATGATCTCTTCATTTTTAATTAAAAGTTTTGACTTCAGTCATGATATTTTTGTACATTTGAAATGTCTTTATGTACTATTACTATTAAAAACCACTAGTTTTTTCGTTGAAACTATTATTTTCACAGATATTTTGTTTGTATCAGTGAGAGAAGAAAAAATGTTAATGACTATTCTCAATATTTCAATAGAAATATGTTTTTTCACGCGTTTTCTCATGTTGGTGAACTGATTTGGTGGGGATAAAGTGGAAAAAATCATATTTTATAGCATAAATCTTTTATTAATTTGCAATGAAACAATCCTCTATTTGTAATAGTGTATAGACTTACCAATACAATAAATTGGATGTAAAATGTAATTTTCCTTTTCTTTATTTTGTGTCTTTTTGAATTATCTTGGAAAAATTGAATGTGAAAATAATTTTCATAAAAAATACTTTCATTTTAACAGGAGTTATACCATACAAATTTAAATTAATCAAAAATCACATTATAAATATACAAACTAAAAGATAGGTAGTGGCTCTTTTAAGTCTAGCTAGGTACACAATAATTGGTGACTCTCTATCACTAGCTATAGCTTGTCGCCATTATTACATTTAACTTTCCTCATTCACTCATCAATTTATTTCAATGAAGAATGATTTTCATTCCAAAAGAATAATGATTTCAATGGCATACTTTTGATCAAAATTGTCAACAAAGTATATAAGATAAAAATTAATCAAATTTCAGTGGCTTATACAATTCTTCCTTTATTTCATTTTACGTGAACTTTGAGGTTTATATGAGCATTAAAATATCTAATTTTTGGTGCAATGGTAAGTATAAATTCTTTAAAAATTCTAAAATAAATTTGAATATTAGGAATAAAATACTATAATTGTGAAAGATAAAGTTGTTTGACCTCTTAAATATTAATGATGTTATATAAAAATAAAACTGAAGGAGTAACTAAAATGATATGCGCGACTTAAATAATTTAAAAGTTTAACTACTCTATTTGATTAGCTTATAGAAAAAATGCATAATTTTTTTCACAGAGAAATGCAAAACTTTTGTATGATGTTGACCATGTCATTTGACAAAATTATCCTAAGGTAGTGTATTTAAGAAAGTAAAGTACTACAATAATCCACACACCTTCCCCAGCCCGTGTCGGAGCTAGGACTTTTAATAATGGTGTTCGAAATCTGAAGAACGAAGCAAACGAACTAACCGAATGAGATTCAACATCTACTTTATATACATAAAAAATAATTTTAACCAGATATAAATAATAGTATTTTCCGCCGAAAGGGGTTCGAATGAAACCCTAACAGAAGGCTGGCTCCGCCCCTGCCTCCCGTCCCCCCGCACACACTAAAATTGATTTTTTTTTTCTAAACAGTTTCTACCACTTATTTTCTAGACTAGAAAAATTAGATGATGATAAGAATAATATATTCGTTATAATTCTATAAGTGGAGTTTAGAAATAGTGAAGATCGATGAGTACACATTCTTCACTCTATATATCGTGTGAGGGTAAAGAAGTTATTTTTAATAGACGATCCCCAACTAAAATAAAATATGGTCAGAAATTAATACAAAGGGCTTCAACAGGAAATTAAAGTCATTTTGATCCAATTTATTTTTGGGTTCAAATAAATATAAAAAATGATATGTCATGATAACCATAGCAAAGAAAATAACATGCACTAATATTAAAGAATTAAGATAATAGAATTATAATAATAGAAATCAAATTAAAACAGAACCTTTAAAATGTGATTGTAATACACAAACAATAAAGACTATATATGAATATGACTTCTTGTCTATTCCATTAATTCCTCATTTATTTTTGTAGAAAGATAAGGGGGGCCAAATGCCAATATTATTCAAGTGGGCAAATATGGAGAAAAAAATTTCAAGTGTTTGTTGCAATCATATATGATATGATTTGATGGTTGCCTAATATATGTCTCAATTATGCCATTGAAGTTGAGAGCTATAGTTTTGCCACAAAATAATAATTTATATATTTATGATAGTAAAATATTTATACAATTATATCGCTTATTAATAAGTAAATAGCAGTTACCTATTACTATTCGATACAAAGTGAAAATGACCTTCGTAGAGGACAAGATAAGAAAAGTGAGCCTGAGATGATTCATACATGAGAAGAGAGACATGCAAATGTCCCGCTTAGGAGCAATTTGTGAGAGGTTATGTTGGTTGTAGTGAGCTTGTGAAGGGATATAGATAGACCTAAGACGTATTTTGGGGTGAGGTGATGTGTCAGGATATGACGTTTCTTCAAATTATCGAGATCGAGCATGACTCTTGAGTCTCCCCCATCTTTAGATTTCTATTACTATTTGTTATTTATTTAACTTTGATATCCTACTATTTTTTTATTGCTATTTCTATTTGTTATTGTTGCTTCCTTTTCATTGTTTGTTCAATTGAGGTTTATCACAAATAATATCTCGATCTTTTGAAAATAGACATAAGATCTACATATTTTTTATGTTATCGAAATCTGACCTATTAAATTACACTTAATTTTATTGTTATAATTATATATTAATATTATTTTGTCATACTTAAAAGCTGAAAAACTATTTTGTACTGTCACTCAAAAATCCATTTTCACTCGAAACACTTGATCATATACATTACTCCCTCCGTTCTTTTTTATATGTCATTCTTTTCTATAAATAGTTAATCCATAATACTTGTCATTTCATAAAATTAATACATAAATGACTTCATATTGTTCCTTTTTTTTTTTTACCCTTGTGAGTTATTAGCCTTGAAAATATACATTTGACCAACTTAGGAAAACTAAGTAAATGATTAATGCTCATTGATTAAATTAATTAATCAAAATAAATTAATTCATATTCATTGATTGAAAACTTGAGTTCCAAAAAAATTAAATAAGGATAAAATAATAAATTTACTTAGTTTCTTAATGCACGTAAAATCTAAATGGTGACATATAAATATATAGGAACAGAGAGAATATACTATATATATATATATATCCTTCCAAAAGTTTGGCACAACAAATTAAAATCCAGCCTGAACAATCAGATATTAAATGTCACTTTATCCATAAAGTCAGCTATGTCATTAATAATTCAATCTACTTTCTTTCATCATGACATTAAGTTTAGAAAGAAAGTTAAAACATATTCTCTTTTGAATTTTAAGAAATATCAATTAAAATAATAATTTGACTATTATTTTTGTTTTCAATTTAAAATATTACTTTTTTTTCATTATATTAACTTTTTTCCATTTATTGAGTAAAATAAAACTGAAATAAGATAATCAATTATATTTTAGTTTTCTAGATTTACGTTTAATTACTGGTAGATGTTTGAATTAATAAATCTTTTAAGAAGAAATAAACCAAATGATAATTTTACTATATAACCCCTTAGTATTGTAAGTCATCTTACTTATTGAAAAATGAATATTACTTAATAATGATGGTAAAATAAGTAATAAGTAAAAATAAATATATATTTTTAGGATATTAACAAAACACACCACAAGAAATGGGTGATTTCAACCTCCACAAATCATCCATTGTGAAATTATTTCAAATCAACTACTATTCTTAATAAGCACGATAAATAAAATGGACCATGTTTGAGAAAGGAATAGGGACCAAAACAAAAAGGACCATTGAGAATGGTGATAATATTTTTGGGGAGGCAAAATCAATACATGATTTTATGATACAATAATAAGTACACCTTACACTCCATGTCATGATTGACTTACTTTTTATATTTTTTAGAGGAAAAAAAACTTTATATTTTTTTCTATATTAACCCCTTTCATTGCATTTGCACCTCTACTCACCAATCTTTAAACTAAATAAAGTCCTATCTTTTTTCTATCCTCTTTGAGAAAGAATTAATTTCCCTAAATTCTTCATATTCTACTTGAAAAAACTAAAAAAAAATTTCAATTTATTTTCAAGAATCCTATAGAAGATAATATTTGAGGAAAAAAAAAGATGTTGGAAAATCAAGATTTGAGATTGAGTTTGAGTCTTAGTTTTTCAGAGAACAAAACACCAAATCCATTGCAGCTAAATTCTTGGATTGGCTCATTTCCTTCTTCAGGTTTGTTCTTTTTCTTCTTGATCTATAAATGTCTTATTACAATTTATTATTATTCGAAAGTATTGTGATAGAATGAATAGTATTCGTATATCCTTAATTAGAGGTCTAAGTTCAAGTTTCGAATATTAAAGTCTGGAGTATAGATAGAAAAAATTATGCAAAGGATTATGAGAAACAATCTCTCTATCGTATAAAGGACAACTCATACTCCTCATATTCCATTTTCAAATTATATTGAATATGTTATTATTATCGTGGTTAAATATTAAAAAGTTTCTAATAAAGGTCTATCAAAAATCGTTATTCTACCTCATTAGTGGCGGAGACATGAATTTGGAAAAAAGTGTGCAATTTTTTTCTCTCTATTGTGTTAAGGATGTACAAAATGAAAAAGAGGTTTAGATCTGAAACTTTATACCTCTTCGATTTAATTTATATGTCTTATTTTGTTTTAGTCCATAAGAATGTCATTCTTCCTTATTTAGTAACTTTTTTAATTTTAATTTTCTATGTAACATATTTAAGATCACAAAATTTATCTTAAATTTAAAAGAATAAAATTAATTTTTAATTTTTTTTTTTGTGTCAAATCAAATAAGATAAACAAATTAAATCAGAAAAAATAGTTTTTTTTCTCTAAAAACTTTCTAATAATCCAAATCTTAATTATTATTTTTTCAGATAGGAATTTGGAGAAATGCAGAACATTTTTGAAGGGAATAGATGTGAACATAATACCAACAATTACAGAGGAGGAAGAAGAAGAAGTTGGAGTTTCTTCACCAAATAGTAGTATTTCAACTTTAAGTGGAAATAAAAGAAATGAAAGGGAAATAATTAATTGTTGTGATGAATTGGAAATTGAAAGAGAATGTTCTAGAAGTATTAGTGATGAAGAAGATGGAGAAACTTCTAGAAAGAAATTAAGACTTACTAAAGATCAGTCTGCTGTTCTTGAAGAAAGTTTCAAAGAACACAACACTCTCAATCCAGTAAGTCTTTTTTCTAAATGCACGTCTAAACATATCAACTCATTTGTACTGTGTTATTTATCGGAGTTTAGATTTTAATTATTTACACATGTTAAATGCCGTTTCAGCATAAATATTGGCTAATATTATTTTGTGTTTTTTTTTTCTTTCACAGAAGCAAAAACAGGCTTTGGCAAAGAGACTAGGATTGAGGTCTAGACAAGTGGAGGTTTGGTTTCAAAACAGGAGGGCAAGGTGAGAATAATACTCCCTTGATTCAATTTGATTGTTCCGTTTTGATTTGACATAAAAAAAATTGCATCTCGCAATGTTAAATTAAAATATATAGAATATACTAAAATGTCTTTTAATCTTAAACATATCCGCCTGTTTACTGACAACTGTCCAAATTGCAAAAAAGTTGCATAAATTAGTTGTGTGATTTATATAGTTTATATATATTACTATTAATTTTAACAATATATAGTTCAAATCGAAAATAATATTTGTCTTAGGATTTTTTTATTAATTTATCAATCAATTTGTTTTTTTGAACAGGACAAAGTTGAAGCAAACTGAAGTAGATTGTGAGTTGTTGAAGAGATGTTGTGAGAATCTAACTGAAGAAAACAGGAGGTTACAAAAGGAAGTTCAAGAGCTAAGGGCACTAAAATTATCACCTCAATTCTACATGCAAATGACCCCTCCAACCACCCTCACCATGTGCCCGTCCTGCGAGCGCATCGCGGGCCCACCTGCTCCGTCTACATCAGGGCCCGCGAGCATCGACATTCAGACCAACCAAATGGTCCTGGCTCGACAACGACCCATGCCGTTTAATCTCTGGACCGCCTCCCCCGTCCCGCATAGGCCCATTAATGCCCTACACCCTAGGTCATAATTTCGCCAACAACGAAAGGGCAATTCAGTCAAATGGGCTCATTACACTAATTTTGGAAAATCCAACAAGATGTCTATCAATTTTTACTCTTTTTAATATAGTAAGTTGCAAATGGTGGGAATTCTAGAGAAGAGGACTTTTAGATGTAAAGTTTAGCAAGTGATATATCCAATTATTCAAAAAAATAAATAAATTGCTAAGTTCACTCTCTTAATTAACATCATTTTATATCTTTTAAAAATTAAGTTTATGCACGCATGTATTTTAATCCGTGATATATACACTAATCCACACATCACAAATTACACTATTATCACAAGAATTCGAGCCTCGGAGCTAATACTAGCATATATCATTGCAAGAGTTATTGAAATTTACAACCTTAGAGTAACATTCTGTCTACTTGGAAAAATAATCTTTTCAGAAATCATAAAATTATAAATACCCATAATGAGTACTCAAGGGTGTGCCACCCAGAATCGGGCCGGGCTTGAAGTTTTCACCTTGCCAACAAGTCGAGAGCAAATAGTTGTTGGTCGTGACTATTATCATAATTAAAGATCATGTTCTGGACATGCCACATATAATACATTACGGAAAATGATCATGTGATATAAGTCATTAACTTATTTAAACGGTGTAACTTTTCGATGAAAGGGGTTTACTTGACAGATTCAAAAGAATAAAGACAATTATGTTCATGAAGTTAAGAATGAGATAAGACATTGCTCCACTCTTGTCTAAAGAATAAAATGTAGCTAGGGATATTCCATTTCTTCTTTTCCTTCCTATATGTTTGCTTTGTTAATTAAAGTTATTGTATTTGCCTTCAATTAGAATATAGCATTCTAATTCGAGGCAATTTTTTTTTCTTTACTTGATCAAGAATTGTTCAATGGATATACTTTCTAATGCTGTTATTGTGGTGGGAAAGTTTGTATGTAAATGCATCTATCCTAAGATTGAAAATATCGTCCATTTCTCATCAAAAATTGAAAATCTAAGTATGGAAATAGATAAGCTAACATGGCTTAGAGAATATATCAGAGTAATGGTGCAAGCAGCTGAGCAACAAGGCTACAAACCAAAACCCAATGTTCTCAAGTGGATCGAAGATGCACACGAGCTAGAGAATGAATGGAAAGCTATGCAAGAGCGCATTGCAACAACAAAAAGACTTACATTTAAGTGTTGTCCAAAATGCAGCCTTCGCGTTAAAGTCTCCACTCAAGCACAAAACATACGAGAAAATCTTTCCAGGCTTAAAGAAGTCGGAGAAAGCTTTGGATCCAATTTGGTGGTAGAAGATTACTTGATGAAAAGAGTTGAGTTCATCCCGGGACTATCAACAGCAACAAGGAATCTCAACAAAATCTTGCAACTGTTAGAAGATGATAAGGTAATGTTGGAATTGATAAGCTTCAACAACATTAATGTCAATTAACTAATGTTGGAATTGATATGCGACAATAAATATGTACATTTACAAGAGTGGTAAAGTCTTTACCAACATTAGTTAATTGATATCTAATGTTGCTATAGGCTTTAAAGGTATTTACAAAGAGTCATAGAAGTTTAGCTGAATACCTCTTTGTTTAGATCAATTGCCTCTGTTATTTTATCTTTGTGATTATATGTTGATATACATAGAAAGCTCAAAAGGTTTTGGGTATTTGTATACTTTTAGGTATCCATCATCGGCGTGTGGGGTAAAGGAGGAGTTGGGAAAACAACATTGGTGAAGAATCTGAACAATGAGCTTCTAAAGATTAAGGTGTCAAATTCTAAACTTTGTTTTGGTGTTGTGATATGGGTTACAGTGCCGAAACCAATAGATATAAGAAAGGTTCAAGAACAAATTGCCAGAAGATTAAACCTAAAGGTAGATAACGAGGGAAACGTAATAAGCATTGCCAGCAAAATCTATGAAAGGCTCAAGCAAGAAAAAAGTTTCCTTGTCATACTAGATGATGTTTGGGATGCTATAAATTTGGATGATATAGGTGTGCCCCAACCCAAAGCTCACACAGGAAGCAAGGTTATTATAACTTCTCGTTTTGGGGATGTTTGTAAGAAAATGAAAACAGACACCGAAATGAATATTTCCACATTGGATGAGGATGAATCTTGGCGACTGTTTGTTGAAAGTGCGGGAGATGTTACCAATCTGGAGGATATTCAGCCATTGGCAAAGGAAATTGCAAGAGAGTGTGGTGGTTTACCTTTAGCAATCACTGTTATTGGAACATCTATGAGAGGAAAGACAAGGGTCGAGCTCTGGGAAGATGTTTTGAAATCGCTTAGAATGTCCGAACCGCATAACAAAAGTGTAGAAGAAAAGGTTTACATGGTCATCAAGTCGAGTTTTGATTCTTTAAAATCTCAGGATATTGAATCATCCTCTGTGAACAAAAAGAGAGGTGATATTCAAAGTTGTTTGTTGTATTGCTCCTTATATCCGGCGGCTATTTCAACAGATGATCTCATACATTGCTGGTGGGCAGAGGGGTTCCTCGGTGAACATGACACACATGAAGAAGCCTACAACAGGGGAATCACAATGATTGGAAGTCTAAAAGATACCTGCTTGCTACAAGAAGCCCATGAGATAGATTATGTGAAGATGCATGACGTGGTTCGTGATGTTGTTAGATGGGCAAATATTTCCTCTGGGGATGAACACAACTTTATTATTCAAGCTGGAGTTGGGTTGGCTGGGATATCACATATTAAAGTATCATCTTCTGTCAAGAGAATATCTTTCGTAAGTAATGAAATCGAATGTCTACCTGATTGCTTCACAAAATGCCCCGAGACAACTTCTTTACTTCTGCGAGACAATGAACTCCTTGAGGACATTCCCCATGGATTTTTTTTGTCATTTCCAGCTCTAAGAGTTGTGAATCTGAGTGCAACTGGTATTAGAGCACTGCCTTATTCCATCAATAGTTTATGTCAACTACGTGCTCTAATACTACAAAATTGCAATGAGTTGAAAGAGTTACCACCTATTGGTAAACTTTACAATTTGCAGTTGCTTGATTGTGATAATACAAGGTTATGTTGTCTTCCGCAAGGAATGGATAAGTTGACAAATCTGAGGCTATTAAAACTACCTGTAAATGATTTGAAGAACATCAGCAAAGGATTCTTCCTAAAATTGTCTAGGATTGAAATGTTAAATATGCTGGATAGTGAAACGACAAATTTGAGGCTGTTAAATCTTCTTGGACCTGTTGACACCAAATTTTGGACCTCCACAATGTTGATTAATCACCGAGCTTCTTCAATTTGGAACGATTTGAAATAATTAATTTTATAAAATTCACAAAGTTTTTCAAGTCATTTTAAGTAGTTTGGTCACGTCCTATAAATTTTGAATAGTATATATGCTTTATATAATTAGTATATTTTATGAATATTTGAAAATCGTCTCAAAAATATTTTTTGTTCTAATTAAATATTTGGTTGATTAGTTTAGTTATATAATAGTTTATGTTCTTAGTTTATAATTAAGATTAATTATTTTATTTCGTTAAGATTACGAAGCTTGTTAATTAATTAATATTAATTCGTCCTATTTAATTACTAGCCGAATCTATCTTAACTAACTCAAAATTAGCTAAATTTTTAACTCTCTGTCAACCGACTCCACCATTATTTCTTTACAACTCACATCAGCCCACTATTACTTCAATACAAAATTGGCCCAAGCAAATCTATAACAATACAGATGCAGCGATCCAAACAGATC